>WNNJ02000976.1:0-103254 GCA_012934845.2 Pomphorhynchus laevis | reverse complement strand
AAGCACACTGATCAAGCTTGTGCCAACTCCAATAAAATGATAGGTATGATTCGACGCGCGTTTGTTCGCGTTAATCCGACTGCTCTTCGGCCTCTGATTTTAGCACATGTATTGAGTAGACTTTTATATGCAGCTCCGGTTGTATACCCACGTACTGTGCATGAACATAAGAAATCAGAGAGGGTACTTCGCAGGGCAACAAAGCTAGCACCAACGTTGGCGTCGCTGCCTTATGAAGACAGACTGAGATCATTAGGACTTGAGACCGTCACATGGACCCGTCGGTACATGGATATGTGCCTTGTTTGGCATTTATTCCAACGTCCTCATCACCCTCTTCGGAGTAGGGTTCAACTACGTTGTTCAAATGTTCTTCGCGGTCATTCTTTAACTATTCGAAGAAACAGAGTACAGAAATTGAGCGCGATGCAATTTGATAGAAGAATTGTTGAGCTGTGGAACAACCTTGATGCAGACACCGTTGGATGCAGGTCACTTAGTGCTTTTAAAAGAAGACTACGAATGGATCAAGCAATGTTTCGTGTTGCATTTCCTTATTTTAAAAACTAATTAATTTATTTACGAACTTATTGTGAGCCAGCTATTTGAGCTAATGCTCGTATGTTGTTGAATGTATAATTTTTTTTTTTTTTTTTTTTTTTTTTTTTTTTATATTTTATTTTTTTTATTCAATAATTATATTGGATACCCGCAAATGGGCCCATAAAATCAAAATTTAATCATCTGTAATTGTATCCTGTTCTTCTTCGCTGTATTTTTTGAGCCTCATGGTAAAAGAATTTGCCTTTGCAAGTTTGGTTGCTATCAAATATCTTATGTCATGGACACTCTGTGCGTACGTTTGATTTTGTCGTTCTGAAAGTTTTCTTGCTATTTGCCTTACAACCGTATTAATAGTTGGTCCCATTGCACCTGTCACTCCAATTACAAGTGGATAAAAATTTCCATGTTCAATTTCAGTTATCCTTTCTTCATATTTCGATCTTTTCCTAGCTTCATGGTATAATTGTGGGTGTTCATTTCTACCAGTTGAGTATGACGGTGCTAAGTGATTATAAACACATATATCCATAAAGGATCGACAAGTCATATCTCCGAATAGTCCGCTGCAATATATATCAGATCTTGCGTTTCTGTTCGTTGTCGTTTGTCCAGTGAGTTTGACAGTTTCAGGAACATTCTCAAGGACTGGTTCTATATAAACTTCGCGGCATACCCGCTTCAATACATTTGCGATTGTGTCTCTCACCATGTTGTGTCGAATAAATGTTTTACCTTCTCTTTTACATGACAATACGTGTTCCAATCCATATCCCTGTCCACAATAACATTTAACAGTTCCTGCTCGTTTCCAATTATATCTGATTGACAATGCATCATGAAACTCACGTGTTGTAAGAAACACACTTCTGTTTTCGTATGATGGTGTAAGAAAGGATGAAGCACCCATTGCGGAAGCGTTTTCGAGAATCAGTGAAAGATTTTGGGATGAGTGAACTATTAATTCATTTCGTAATTCATCGATTTTTGTTTTTCTTTCATTACATTGTTTAATCTGAATTTCGTTTTGTTGTCTGGCCAATTCAAATCCCATCTCTCCGTTCATTAAAGGCTGAGATAGTTGTAACGAATTTTGATAATCAACTAAATTCATTTCACACGGGTTCCATATTCCCAATCCGCCGTATCGATTTGGAAGCGATATTATTTTCTTTGTCTCCTCTAAATTATTATTATAGCCCAGCATATGCGGCAAAATATCGTCAAAGAGTTTATCACGCAATGATTCGAACCACTCTGATTTAGTTTCAACAGTTCTCTTAACGTATCTCTGTTCATGCTGTAAAGCTTTATTGAGCATAATATAGCTCGCAAACGCATCTTTTGATATTATACCTTTAAGTTGGTCGAGATTTTGTTGCCAATTTTCGATTTTAGCCTTACATTCACATGTGATATAATCGCTGTGTCCAATGTAGCTGCCTAAATACTTGACGCCTAATTTAGCTTGCACTCCCGATTTCAGCACCATACTATCTGTAACACTATCATTTATATTGTGAGTCAAAAGAACGCACTTTGAGGGATTTACGTAATATCCAAATGATTTTCCGATTTTGTTAATTTCAGACCATACGCTTTCAATGTCCACAATGTTCCCCACACATACCCCGTCATCTGCATACCACTTATGACAAGCATCTGGAGCAACATTCTGTAATCTCTCAATTAATGGCATCATTGCTACAGCGTATGACGGCATCGAAAGAGGATCTCCTTGAGTAAAACCTTCTGCTGACAATATTATGTGACCCTCAACAGTAAGTTCCGCTGGCTCAGAATAAGTATTTGTTAATATCTTGTGTAACGATGGACATGTATAAATCACATTCTTTAATGCTAGTTCTCTATTAAGGCAATTAAAGGCATTTTTTGCGTCAAGAAATATTGCGCACATACCAGTAGAGCTATTAAAAGCACGTCTAACCATGTGGACTGCTGCTTCCGTTCCTCCTCTTTGTCCCCCACATAATTGAACATTTCGACACACCGATTGAATATCGTCACCAATATGTCTTAACAGAGCTCGCCCGACAATTCTTCGTAAGACTTCTCCGATACCCACTGGCCTCACACCAGGTCTTTTATTCAACGGTACTAATCTACACGTTGTGTAAGCTTTTAAAGAAGAGGGCTCAACCAACTCTGTCGAAATTTTTATGGCAAATTCACAGATACTCGATGCTAACCTCTCAGATGATTTCCCATGTGCAGTTAAAAAATTGCGCCATCCGCCAGCGTCTACTCCAGAAGGTCCAGCAGATCCCGACGTTTTCCGAGCTGCGTTTACAATGTCAATCGACGATAATTCTAGCATCCTAATGTCGTGATGATCAACACACCCTGTCGCTTTTTTTGCCATAATGTACTTCTTGTCCGACCGTCTCGCCTCTGGATGAAGTTCCTTTAAGATCGTTAAAACATTGACCTCACCTATAGTTTGCTCTGTTGACATAATTCCATGATCGTTTTGGTCAAATAACGTTCTTTTTGCTTTTGATAATTTGCCATTTTTCACTAAATTTATTACACGTTGAATGTATAATAATAATAATAATAATGATTCTTTATTTTGTTTGAAAAAATCATTATTATTAATAAACTCGATTTTCAAGTTAATGTTCTCCAATAATAAATTCTGTCATTTATTGGTTATTATTCATCAGTCATGCTGATAGGCATTACTCCGGCATATAACTGCATAATGAATCATGGAACTAGGCGATCGTAAGCAGACGATGCCCGTGCTATTTCAACACTTATCAGTAGCTTGATCATCTCTAAAGCACAATCTGCGTACTGCGCGGGGAAGATCTTGCCATTAGTGTAACAATTGCTTGGATCATACGATTTGCTCTTGGGCCGATTCTTCCGAACGTTGAGAAGACTAACGGTTCAAATCTTACATGTTCTACCAATGACACGCTCTCACTGTATTTAGCAATTTTACGTTGCTCGAGATATTGGAACGTCGATAACGCGGAGCGAGTTGCGTACAGTAGCAAACTATGTATTCAAGCAGATGGTATCTCTTTATGCAGCATGTGGTCGACGGGAATACAGTGACTGTATAAGAAGTATTGGATATCCACAAAAATGGCAAAAGCGGTGGCAATGACAATTCGGATGAAGAGTGCTTCTGATTTATCCTCAAGACAAAATATGACAGGTCCTGATGAGCTTATCCAGCGACGAGGTGAGCTCATAACAATTTCCTAACGAAGAATGCAATTTTGGCATTGTACATATAATGGCCCATTTGCAGGAACCTTTTGGTGTATAATAAATAATATTTAATTTAAACAATATTATATATTATAATATATATTATACATTATAATATATTATAATATAATAATATATCTCATGATAAGTTTATAGTTAATGGAAAGCAATATCACATTTCATTTGCTGGATTTAATTACAAACTATATTTAAAATATACAAATACGTCCTCCTCAGGTAATTCGGAAAATACAGGAATTTAATTTGCAAACTTTAATTCGTTTTTAAATAGAAAATGATAACAACTACGCACTCGTCGTAGCTACTAAAAATAGGCGAACAAAAAAATTGTTCCCAATTTTTATATAAATTTTGTCTACTCTGTTAATTTATTAACTATTTTTATTAGACATAAGTGATTCGTCTTTTTAAATTTCGAATTTTAGTGCAAAATCAAAATGCTGCTTGCACCATCAGTAACAAAAACAAATTTTTGAAATAGAAATGAATGTTTTGTTTCTGTTTATGATAATAATTTTTAAATTTAAAAGATTATTTTAAATTTAAAAGATTAATTTTTAAAGATAAAATTAGAGAGAAAATGAAAATAACAAACAATTATAAAAGGAAAGATTAACTTAACTCTAAAAGTAAAGAAATAATAGGGTCAGATTTAAGTAAATATATTCCTAAAATAAGGTATAAACTCCTACCACCATTAGGACGAAACATTTGTAATTATAATAAAGAATTAAAATCAATATGTAACGATAATATTAGAAACATAATGGAAACAGAATGCAATTGTAAAAGTCTTAGTTTTGATAAAATAAATGAACATATATGTACCCATAATCTAGAATTAATTGAAAAATGTAAAATTAAATAAGCTGCAATAAATATAGCCGGACTTTGCTGTTTTAAAGGGACACTTTCAAGTGTACAAATATATAAAATAAGGTATAAACTCCTACCACCATTAGGACGAAAAATTTGTAATTATAATAAAGAATTAAAATCAATATGTAACGATAATATTAAAAACATCATAAAAACTGAATGCGATTGCTTAAGTCTTAATTTTGATAAAATAAATGAACATATATGCACTCATAATCTAGAATTAATTGAAAATTGTGAATTAAGGAAAATTCTATCATATAATATATCATATAATTCTGATGCTTTTCTTCGCGTTTGGCTTCTATAATTTTTTTAATATAATAATTTATTAGGATCCCTCAAATGGGCCTGACATTTTAAAACATTGTAAAATTGTCCAAGAAAATAAAAACACTGTCAAATTATCAGTCATTAGGATCAAGATCTTGACATTGAGATTGGTTGCAACAATGTGGAGCGAGGTGATCTTAGGCTCATAGATACGCCACGCATGACGATACAACCAATTGTTCTTCGCAATCTTGCAATTTCGGCGGTGTATGAGCTGTAGTTTTTCAGAGCTAGCTTGCGTGCAATACCTTGGAGACAACGGTTAGCATCGACACCAATACCTGACGAGCATGACAAAATGAATGGCAAGAAAATTAAATGTTCAATTTCGCGAATTCTTTCTTCGTATTTTGCTATTTTTCGTGCTTGGTGGAAATCAAACGATGAACTTGATGATCTGGACGCATTTGAGGGCGCATGTATGTTAAATATACATATATCCAAGAAAGTACGATGGGTAGTACCTCCAAAAAGACCATTACATACTATGTCTAGGCAAGCACACCTGTCCGTAGTTGTACTCGATGCTTGAAAGGTGACCTGTGAATTGAGTGGTTGAAGTGATGGCTCGATCTGCACGCCGGATGATACTTTTGTAATTTCCTTAGCAACATAATCACGTACACAATTATGTCTGACGGTCGGGAGGTAACCATGTTTACATGACAGAGCGTGAGATAAGGAATTCGGTTGACCACATGAGCAATTTTTGGGAACGTCTCAGACGATCTGTCCGTTCCTAGCGGTAATAGCGTCTTTAAATACTGTGTTATTCAGTACTGCGCCATTCGAGTTCGAGGGATAAGCCGTGAGCCAGGCAGAAGCGCCGCTAACTGTTGCATGATCCAATGCGTTTTGTAAGTGTTCGTTCAATTCAGAGTAGATTGACTGTCTGTGTAATTGGAACTGGGCTTTATTTGACTGTGAAAACGTTGATCGGCAAATTGATTGTTGTTCCAAAATAACTTCGAAATCCAGATTGTTTACAAGAGGTTGGCAGAAAGTAAGCGACCTATCATAGTTCGTCTTCACAGAGTTACATGGGTCAAATATACCTAATCCGCCCAAACTCACTGGCAGTCTGACTAGCTCCCACAATATGTTAATCGGTACGGAATCGATCATGAATAAGCTGTCTATTTGAGAGCGCAGTTCATCCTTTAGCTTCTTGAACCAGAGAGGGTCACATGAGCAAGTACGTTGCACATAAGTCCAATTGTGTTGAAGGGATTTGGTTAAGCATGCATAAAATGTCTGCAGATCAGACTCGCCTATCTGGCATACTTGCTTAAGCTTGTGTTGAATCTCCGATACCTTCATATAAACAAATCGTGATACGAACTCTTCAGTACCAATAGGAACGCCAAGAACTGACACACCATCATTTGTGATTTCAACCCCCGATGAGTGGAACAATTTATATATTCTTTGGTGAGTGAAGCCGTTGACAAAGGCCTTGCATTTCTTCGGATTAATATGAAATCCATATTTTGCACCGATGTCAGCTAAAAAAGCATATGCAGAGTTCACATCTTCTGGGCAACCAATAAAATTGCCATCATCAGCATACCAGTATTGGCGCATCATGGGAAACTTGCCCCTGACTTTGTGAATCATTGGTAGCGTTGCGGCAGCAAAAGCTACCATGACCAGTACATCACCATGAGTAAATCCCTCCCGGCATTGCATTGTTTCATTGCTGATTATTATCTCAGGATTATTACGATATAAGTTATGAAGTGTATTTGATAGTGCTGGGCATATATGCGACATATTTTTGAGTGCTAGACGTCTATTTATGCGGTTGAAAGCATTGTCTGCATCAATTGTCAACAGAACATGAGTCGGTTCTTTCTGCAGAACTGAACGTATCGAGTGTATCACGCATTCGGTGCCAGAACTCGTACCTGAGCAAGCCTGAAGGTTTCCACATACTTTTTGTAATTGGGGTTTAGCGATCGTAAGAATTGCCTTTGACATTATGCGGCGACTGACATCACTAACACCTATTAGTCGTACACCATTCACTTTACTCAAGGCAATTAGACGACTAGAAGTAAGCGCCCGCATCGATTCAAGGGATGAGTTTTGTGTAGCTAAATGTCGAGCAAACAGAGCGAGTGCATCCGCAAGCTTCTTCGATTCAGCACCGAAAGAGTTTAGCATCGTGTACCATGCCTGAGCATCAAGTCCAGATGGTCCAGCGCCGCCTTTGATGAGTTTACTTGTAGCAACGATTGTATCTGCATCAATATCATCAAACAAAGATAGGTGAAACTCAAAGCCATGAAACGCATCCTCACTTAGTGTGACATCGGGGTCAGCTTCTTTAGCGCGCGGGTGTTTGTCTTGAAGTAGTTGAAGCACTGTCTTTGAGCCTATTTTATCATCGGGTCGAAGTAAACTGCCGGTGTGTTCTGAATCGTTAAGAAACCTCATAGCCGAGGACAATTTCCCAGATCTGACTTGGTTTACGAAACTCTTTTTCCAATCGCAGGGCGTTTGATCATCTTTTCGTAAGAAGCGTTGACCCTGGAGAAAAGACGCCTCCTTGAACAATTCTTCATAGAGCCCATCAGACCATAGCCTCATTCTCCGTGCAATAGACATGCAAACTGTTTTGCGATCATTACGCTTTGTACGTTGTAAAATCAAATGTCCCAAGACAATCGCTGTCATTATTGTATCAGATCCGGCGCAAGAATCTGTATATATTATTGCTAGCTCATTTATAAAATCTCGAGATGCATTGCACTTTTGTAGACGGCATAGGTTCGGGATCCATTTGATTACATCCTCATAAATTGTCGGAATTGTGCAATGTGATTTAATTGTGGTTGGAATTGTTGGCGGCGAAATGTTGTTATTTTCCGAGTTAGGGTTCTCAAAAATGAGATCACTCAAAGTACGATTTTCGCATTTGAGAGCAGCACAGTTTATGCATCTCTTGTGATTTCGTGCGCATTTGCATCCCTTACACTTTGCGCTGGGTCCCTTGCATGAACAGCACTTCATGTAAATGGCTGGCTTTCCCTTTGGCATATTTGTGCGTTTTAAAAATTTGTAATTACAAATTTTTACGAAAAATTTGTAATTATAATAAAGAATTAAAATCAATATGTAACGATAATATTTGAAACATAATGGAAACAGAATGCAATTGTAAAAGTCTTAGTTTTGATATAATAAATGAACATATATGTACCCATAATCTAGAATTAATTGAAAATTGTGAATTAAGAAAGCTGCTATCGAAAGGGTATAAATATAGATTAAATAATAACAACGACAAAAATAAAATTTACAATTCGTTATATAATAACTTAAATGCTTACTTTAGTAAGCTGATTAATAGTGAAAAGCTTAAATACATCAAAGATAAACATTTGGAAAGATTATATATTAGATAAAATTAGAGAGAAAATGAAAATAACAAACAATTATAAAAGGAAAGATAAAATTAATAAAGATATGTATAAAGAACTTACTAAATTAAAGGATAACTATATAATAACAACTATTGATAAAGCTAGTAATAACTTTGTCTTCATATGCAAAAAGCTTTATTATGATATACTAATGAAAGAGGTTAATTCTAATGATTTAAATGTAAATCCAACATATGAACGTAGTGAGTTGAGTTTAGAAACAATTATTACAAGTCACTGTTCTATAATGGATAAAAAGGGTATAAAGGTTGAATTAGATAATAAAACTATACCTATATTATATTGGAATCCAAAATTACATAAAAATCCAATAAAACCTAGGTTCATATGTAGTGCGTTTAAATGTACATTAAAACCACTTTCTGTGGATAAAATAAATGAACATATATGTACCCATAATCTAGAATTAATTGAAAATTGTGAATTAAGAAAGCTGCTATCAAAAGGGTATAAATATAGATTAAATAACAACAACGACAAAAATAAAATTTACAGTTCGTTATATAATAACTTAAATGATTACTTTAGTAAGCTGATTAATAGTGAAAGCTCGAATATATCTAAGATAAACATTTGGAAAGATTATATATTTGATAAAATTAAAAATAAAATGAAAATAACAAACAATTATAAAAGGAAAGATCAAATTAATAAAGATATGTATAAAGAACTTACTAAATTAAAGGATAACTATATAATAACAACTATTGATAAAGCTAGTAATAACTTTGTCTTCATATGCAAAAAGCTTTATTATGATATACTAATAAAAGAAGTTAATAATAATATTGTAAACGCAATTTATGAATGTGGTATTTAAATGTCACTGTTCTATAATAAATAAAAAGGTACAAAGATGAATAAACAATTTATTTATTATTTAAATTTTATAGTAATTTATTTTTAACTAAAATGTGTTGACTAAGTTAGTTATTCTGATTGTTGATGCTGTTCTAAGATTCTAATTAATATTTTTTATAAAAAAGATTAATATCTATTAAGCTAAAGTTGAGTTATATGATTAATAAACGGTACTTTAATATTTATCAATTTTTAAATCTGGTGTATTTTTCTGTGTTCATTGTAGACTAATAACACCTATGAAGGTTTGATAATCATCTACGAAACATTAAATTGAAAATATAATCATACGTTGTCGTTATAGCAGCAATTGTACTTTGCAGTGATTGTGAAGTATGAGCATGTGTTTGAGCAGCATCGGTCGAATGGTTGTCGGTTTGGCAAATAATCTGATTTACGATCAATACAATTACAAATAGAATTATCGAACATTTATAGGACATTAGCGTTTTTTAAATAAACTCTGTTATTACATAAATAGAAAAACAATGAATATGATTTGTTGTTATGACAACCACCTTATAGGTGGTTGTAACATTGCAAAATGAAATTAAACACAAACAATCGATTAATTATATCAGCTAACTGATTCTACGTATTTTATATTATTAATAAATTAAAAAAATGATAAATAAAAATAAAATAATGAAATAATAAATAATTATAAAAAAATCAATTTTATGAATTGACAAATAAATAATAGATTATATATCAGAATAAGAATGAGAGGTGATCAGGAGGAACTGCTATGCTATCAGGATTCGGCCCCTAACTCCTCTACCCAACATAGCAGCGGGGCCAAATACATGCTAATGATGTATTTCCTCTGAAATAAAAAAAGGAAATTTTTTATTGATATTTCGATAATTCCTGTTAGAAAATTACAATGTTTTTTTAAAATGTACATGCTTATATAAAAAGTTTAAAACGATCGCCGCCATTTTCTTTGGGCAGGTACTGCTGGTTATCGCTAACAACAGCAGCACCTACAAAATATCAAACATTCCTCTTTTCTTTGATCCAGCTCTAATAATTATTTATCAATAATGGATCAGTATCAACTATTTAAAATTATTTTTATCTTAAATTTTATTTCTTTAAATCTTGACGAAATTTTATATGGCATATTTTAATTTACAAGAAACATTTGTTTGCATGAGCATTCATGTATACCATATAATATAAAACATAATACATTAAAAAATGAAATTTTAAGAATTGCAACAATATGTAATGATATTGGCTTTCTTCAAAATCATTTAAATAATTTAATAGATACATATTTTAAACTTTATTACTATAAAAATAAAATCAAACTGAAAATGGTAAAATATATAAATCAACACAATAATATTAGAAATAAATTTAAAATAATTAGCGGAATATACTTACAAATAATAAATAATATACTTTGTATTAGAATAAGATACAATTTATATCAAGTTAGAATAAATAATTGAAATTTAAAATAAAAGTCAGTTGTTAGGAATTGACTAAGTCAGTTCCTAACAACTGACTTAGTTCCTAAGAACTCAGTTCCTAAGAACTAAGTTCTTAGTGAACTTAGTCAGTTCACTAAGTCAGTTGTTAGTGGTTGTATAAGAACACGGATAAGATGTAATCAGAAGGAACCTTTATGTTATCAGGTTTAGATCCTATTCCGCGATCCAACACAATAACGGGGTCAAATACATGCTAATGACGTATTTCCTCTGATGAAATTTAATTATTTAGTGTATACAGTTTATTAGCATACAGAATATTCTTGCTATTAGTAATACAATGAAATGTACAATACAATTTCAAATAGTTTATACTAATCCATTATTGATAAATAACTATTGGAGCTGGATCAAAGGAAAGAAGAAATTGCTTTTGATATTTCGCTAACTACTGTTAGCATCTTCAGAAAATTACAATGTTTTTTAAAACGTGCAAGCTTATATAAAACAAAGTTCAAAACGATCACAACCATTTGCTATGGGCAAGTGCTGCAGTTGTTAGCGATAATCATCTGCTTTCACTGTTGTTTGAATTTTTAACACGATTTCGGCAACTTTTGAAGGTACACAAAACGCAATGAAAAATAGTTTAGAAACAAAACCAAAATAATAACCATAATATTTTCATTCAAAATAAATAATTGGAAAAAATTAGAAAAAATATAAAAATAATAATTAAAAGTATTAGAAAAATTAAATAAAGTATAAAAACAAAATAGAAAAATTTATTTAAACAAAATAATCGCTTACAATATCTTCACAAAATATTTAACGTTACGTCAGGTTTATTATTCGGCATAATAATATTGGAGTTTTTATGAATTTAATAAGCCTTAAGAATTTTTCTATTTAAACAATTGGTTTCTTTTGCTAAAACAACAGTATTATTATAGTCAAGATTGTAATCTAAATTTAAACTATGGTCTACAATAGCGCTACTTAGGCTTTTTTGAGTGTGTATTTGTGTTGTTTTAATCTAGTCTCTAATGGTTCGGCCTGTTTGACCCACATATATTTTATCGCATTCTAAACAAGAAATTTTATAAAGGACTCCATCATTATCATGTTTGGGTTTATTTTTCAAAATTTTGTGTAACTTCGATATTTTACTATTATAAAAAAACAATATTTGAAGTATTTAATGTTTTATTGTTTGAAACAAATCTTTTAAAATTAATATTCCAAAAATTATCTATAAATGGTAATCCTATGTATTTATTTTCTCGTGCTGGGCCGAGAACAACTTGTTTATCCTTTTTGGTACTTTTGTAGAAAGCCTTTTTAATTGCCCATGATGGAAAACCATTTTTATCTCATAGAATTCTAATTAAGATTTTGTGTAGTTTATTTGATCAAAGAGCTGAGTTATTATTATATACTGGCAGAGCTTTCGCCGCGTTACGGCTTCCTCAGTGGCTCATTAAAGACATAGAATTGTCAGCAGATATTTTCCAAGAGGTTGATACATTGGTATTCCACGGATAATATTTAAATTATTTAAATTTTTATAATACACGGATGCTTATAAAATATCCTATCCTGTACATCAATTGTGTTATAACAAATATCAAACGTATCATCGACATATCTTATCCACATAACAACAACCATCTTAGTGATATTATTTAATTCCCAATTTCTCACATAATTCATTAATAAGGGCTGCTAAAGGATTTCCCATTACGAGACCGTCGTTTTGTTTATATACATCATTATTAAATTAAAAAATTGTTTTATTTGAGCATAAAACAAGCAATTCAGTCCACTCTTCGAAACAAAGTTTAAAGGAGTCATCCAAATTTTCCTTTAATAGTTTTGCAGCTAGCTCAATAGCTTTATTTGTGTGCACATCAGTGAACATCGAAACGATGTCAAAACTAAGCATCGTTTACCTTTGCAATATAGTTACGGATCATTTGGGAGTAAGTACATAGAACCAGATTTCGCATTTTTTGAGTAACAAGTTCTTAAAATAATAAATACTAAGCCCACAATCTTTTTTCATTTCAAATATATATTATTACAGGAACGAAGAAGAAAATATCCTTTATTTGATAAAAATTCTATATTTCGATAGCTCCTGCTATCATCAGGATTACAAAAAAAAATATTTCAAAAATATATTTTGAAACATTTTTTTGTAATCCTGATGATGATAGCAGGAGCTATCGAAATATAGAATTTTTATCAAATAAAGGATATTTTCTTCTTCGTTCCTGTAATAATATATAGTTCTTAAAATGTTATTATCTGTTTTAGCTATTTTATGGTTTTAACAAACCATACAATAGACCATAAATAAAAAAACCATAAATAAACCTATTTTATATATTTTTGAAATATTTTTTTGTTCCCAATTTTCTCATATATAATTCACTAAGAACGGGTGCTAGAGGATTTCCAATTGTGAGACCATCGTTTTGTTCATATACCTCTTCATTAAATTTAAAAATTGTTTTATTTGTGCATAAACAAGCAATTCAGTCCACTCTTCGAAACAAAGTTTAAAGGAGTCATCCGAATTTTCCTCTTGCGGTACATCCGTGGTGTACCGCAAGGTTCTGTACTCTGATCTATCTTGTTCTCCCTTCTTGGAGATCTTTGTCCACTTTGCTTACAATATGCAAATGTTATGCCATACAATTTGCAAATGACAATTTAATTTTTTCGACCGCATCCAATTCATCAACTACTCTCCTCGATTTCATTCTATCTGACCACATTTAATCCATTAGAATGCTGCCTAAGCCCACCAAATCTTGTGTTCTTTGGATCAACGCTTCCCGCATGCAGATTTAATCTTATTCTGCTCTCTTTTTCAATGGTCATCACCTTACTTGCGTGTATTCGCTAGCGTGTTTTGAAGTCGCTAGACTCGACTCTCTCGTTCTCATTATTTGCACTAAAAAGAGTTCGTTCCTGTTACCCTATTCTCAGTGACATTAGTCGCATTCGAAAAACCACAAATTGTTTCATTTCCAACACTAATATCTTCCCTCCTACTGCCTCGTCTTGATTATTGCATCTCACTTTGAGCAAACTCCCTATCTTGTGTTACTGCTCTTTGTATCGATTTCCTTGCACTGCAGCCTGCATACTTCAAAGACGCCGACGTTTTGATCCAATTTCCAATGAACTTATCAACATTCATTGTCTCAATGTACAGAATCGAGTTTTATATTACTCCAGCGTTCTCGATTTTCGTTTACTCTATCATCCCCTCAGTAAAATTGCCCGGTGCTAAATATTCGTCCTCCACAGCACTTCGCTCAAACAATCAGTTTCTGCTACACATTCCTAGTTATCGGACGAACTTTGGCCTGCGTTACTGTATCATTTCTATACCTCACATTTTGAATTCTCATCTTCTTAAACTTCGTTGCCAGCCTAACATCACTACCTTTAAATCAATGTTTCGCACCTGTCTACATAGCAATTAGGCCGTGCAGCTAAACTATCAATGATATCCGAATTTTTCATCATTCCAACGTCGTCTACGTGGTATTAACTTCAGTCATCTTATTTTTTGTTTATTTCAAGAGACTTGTAAGTGTCCTGTCTGCATGATTCACTTAAATAATCTATAAATATAGCAATCAAAATTTATATTAACTTAAATCTGATTCTATTATTTCTTTATTTGTAAAATTAATTTTAAGTCTAAAAAAGGATTTATTTTTACGTGGCAAATGCGTGCCAGCGTACGCATTTGTACGTATATAATATTATATAATAATATTATATTATATATTATATATTATAATATTATATAATAATATAATATAATAATATATAATATAATAATATTCACCAAATTCATTCAAAATATATGAAAAAAATTGTTGTCCGATTGTGGTATTTTTATTACAATAACTGTCTATTAAAAAACTTAACTCCAGGCGGTACAATCAGCAGGAATGCATGTGGGTTGCGAGGTTCGCAACCTTGTCCAAAATCTTCAAGAACGGCCAGCCGATATTCTGATCTACGGGGATCCTTCAGATGCTATAGACTTCACCGTAACACATCCACTAGAGAAATCTTTTCTTCGCCAGTCAGCTTATGTGCCTGGTTACGCAGCTGCGCAGTACGCATCATCGGTCAAAGATAGAAAGTACCGTGCTAAAATGATTGAGGCGGGATATAACTTCATACCTGCAGTCTTGGAGTGTTACGGCGGCTGGAATATGGAAGGGGAGAAAATCATCAGACGAATCGCCCGATCCTTAGCAATTCGATCATCTATACCATACAGCATCGCATCTGCACGGCTCTTTCAACGAATATCAATAGCACTCATGAGAGGAAATTCAAAAGCTATATTATCTAGCATTGATATGTTAAACCGACCGTATTACGAGATCGCTAACCTCATAATGGAGAATCCCACACGAAGAATGAACCCCTTCCAGGCACTCGATCTGGCAGTTGACTCTCTTCCATCGTCAATTGATCAGTCCGCTCCTGGATACATTGAATTTAAAAATACAAATGAAGTAATTGTCACGCTAGCTAATATACCAGGATCCAGTGTTGATACGTCAGTTTTTACAGGAACTCATAAATTGTGTTCCTACAGAGATTGTGCACTTATAGAAGAAAACGGAAAATTCACACTAAAAGTATTGAGCTCTGCAATCACAGTAAAGCCCCAAAGTCTTTCAAGCAAAATTAAGCCACATTTTGACACCTTTCTGCAACAATGTGACAATTCATCAAATAATAACGACGCTGATGATCCTGAATCTTTACCTATAAACTCACAGCCAGAAACCGAAATTAGTAAACAGACCGTCGATTATATGACACATGACGTACATACATTATCTGATTCTGAATTAACTGACAGTTTATCGAACGCAAATAGTGATAATCATGAATCGGACGGAAGTTTTAATTATGAAACAGAATTATTAACTGACTTTTGTGAAACAGATCAAATAATCACGCCCACTATAAACAAACAGATGATACCGGAAAAAGGCCGGCTAGTTGTCAGTGGATCGCTTGATTCAGATATTCTAGATGATCAGGCGCTATCTGAAAAAAGTGATAACGAAGAGGAGGAAGTCTAACGCTATCGATTATGGACATTATACGAAGAGGTTAACTATTTCTTTTATTTATGCGTGTATTCATTGTTTTCTAATTGTAATTTGTATATTTAAAAACTTAACTTATCATAATCGTTAATTAATCATTGATTTAGTGAACAAATGATATCTTTAAAAGACCTTCTTATATTTATATCAGACTATTATAATAAAGTTGTTTTTTATTTACTATACTGCTTCCTTTAATTCTTTGTACCACAGTATTATATCCTAATGGGTAATCTTTAATTTATTGTGTAGATTATTTCTTCACATAAAGATCTTTTAGCTTATCATCTCTTTAAACTTGTTTTAATATCCAATATAATGACACTCTGATAACATTAACAAATTATTGTCGATGTTTTTAACGTCGAGGACATTTTTATTAAAAAATATTGGACTAGTTTTAATTTTCTAAGAAATATATGTAATAAATTAATTTCTGTTAATATTAAGTAATTCAATGTTATTATTTATATCCTTATTTGTAAAAGAATTGCTCAATTTTTCAAATTAAACTAATCAAATCAGCTAACTGAGTCTACGTATTTAATATAATTATAAAATAAACAAAACATAATAATGCTAAATCAAAATGTAATAATTAAATAATAAAATTAATAATTGTTTTTAGATTTTCTATAATTTAAATCAAGTTAAAATAAAAAATTAATTGAAATTTAAAAAAGATAAACTAAAGTCAAATTTTATGAATTGACTAATAAATAACAGACGTTGTATCAGAATAAGAATTAGAGGTCATCAGGAGGAACTGCTATGCTATCAGGTTTCAGCCCCTAACTCCTCTACCCAACATAGCAGCGGGGCCAAATACATGCTAATGATGTATTTCCTCTGAAAAAACTATCTAGTATCTTATTCTAATACAAAGTATATTATTTATTATCCATCCATAAAAATTTGCCACTTAAGAGTTTAAATTTATTCTTTATATTATTGTGTTGATTTATATATTTTACTATTTTCTGCTTGATGTTATTTTTATAGTAACCTAGTTTAAAATATGTATCTATTAAATTATTTAAATGATTTTGAAGAAAGCCAATATCGTTACAAATTGTTGCAATTCTTAAAATTTTATTATTTAATGTATTATATTTTATATTATATGGTATGCATGAATGCTCATGCAAAAATGTTTCTAGTAAATTAAAATATGTCATCTTTACGATATAAATTAATAGTAGTTTTAGTTAATGTTAATTTAATGTTCATATCTAGATATACACCTTTATCATCAATATTGGTTTTGTTAAGAATAAGGCTTTCTGGATAAATTTGTTCACAAATTGAACAAAAATTATTAGAATTAAATACACATATCATCAATGTATCGAAAGATATATTTCATATATTTATATAGTTTAGATTAAGTTTTTACATAGTTATGAACATATTCATATTCTATAAAGTTTAAAAACAAGTCAGCTATAATTGGGCTACTATTACCTCCCTTTGGAAATATCGTATGTATTTATATTTTGAAAATTTATTATTTATAATTTGAAAAATTTTTATTTTAAAATTTATTAATTTTTATTTATAAAATCTCCTTCATGATGCAATTCCCAACATATTTTTAATTTTTAAATCAGATGTTCAGTGTTGTTTATTTTTGCCGTTTTATTATCCATAAAAATATGCATCGGCTCAAAAATAGCGTAAATGCATTTTTTGTATTTTTGACAAAAGAAAATTTAGCGAGTTCATCAGCAATAACTGCAATGCTATTAGCTTTCGACATATATTCATAGACTAACATCGTAACTTAATATTGCTTAATTCCCATTTCTATATTTTCTGCAATTCAATTGAAGATTTTAAAAATGACAATTAAGAGATGCTTTAACTTTTAATAAAAAACAATTCAATTTACTAATAAATACTAAACCATTAACCTTCTTCTATTTTGATTATGTAGTTTTACTGAAATAAAAAAGAAAATAGTTTTTATATAAAAAACTATATAAATTTTAAATTACAAATAAATTTAAAATAAAAAAGATAAATACAGGAGAACGTTTGTCTTCTTTGAGAAATGTCATTCTTTTAGCAAGACTGGCTGATACCACCAGCCTACCATGTTCTTGCCCTTTGGAGCCGTCGCCAGAATGCTGACAGCATTTTCACGTCGGATGGCGATGCTAACGTTTTGAAGGAGGTATGAAGTAGCACGTGAATCCCCGGTAACGTGCTTGAATCTTTTTCCTATCTCCTTAACAAGAGCCAAATCGGAAGAGCCCAGTGATCCATAAGTCTCTACTCCAAAAGGGAAAATATGTGGGACATGGTCAAATCGGCATATTTCAGCCGTTTCCGCTCTTCGGCATATGAAGTTGCTTCGCCCGCTCCTTTGGCTGCATTCCTAATATTGCTGGCTGCTAGGATGTCCAGGCAGGTGGCGCACCACATCAAACATTTCCCTTCACGCCAAAGAAAAATGGTGACTCCATCATGACGGCGACCGTCCGATCTGCATACATTGGACGGCTCTAGAATGTTTGGGGCGTTGACGGTGTTGAGGACTACTTATCACTGAATGTATTTCTGCGTGTCTGGGGAATCTGCCTCTCTAAATTCTGCATGCTAATCCGTGTCGTCCTGACTCGTCAACAGACGCTCCACAATGACATATGTGTGAAGTACATGTAAGAAGGCCTAGTCTTAGTAAATGCGCAATCTCACAACCTCGTCATCAAGCAAAGTTCACAGGGCACCAATCGAAACAGTGTTTAGTCAAGCACCAGACTCACTTGTGGAGACAGCCATAATTCACACGCGAGATGCCTCGCCTTCCGAGCCTTTAACAAAAGATTAATGAGCTCGTTTAACGAGGAGAATGTCCCAAGCGGATTGTTTGTGACTATTAATCGGTGCCTTACTGAGACCAGTATAGGCCAACCAAGTTAAGTAGCCAGCGTTAAAATGTGGGCAATGTATAGAATTATTCAAAAGAATGTTGATGCAGTCTTTCGTTGCCACTACAGACGATAAAAAAGCCGGAAGAGCAATGTCCGTTGAACTGCGGATCCCCATACCACCGAACGGCACGGGTAATGAAGCT
Source organism: Pomphorhynchus laevis (assembly GCA_012934845.2). Lineage (NCBI taxonomy): Eukaryota > Metazoa > Acanthocephala > Palaeacanthocephala > Echinorhynchida > Pomphorhynchidae > Pomphorhynchus > Pomphorhynchus laevis. The sequence goes on along the minus strand of WNNJ02000976.1, from coordinate 84,221 downwards.
TGACGCCAAGAATCGTTCGTTATCGCGCAATTTGTGATGTGGGATAAATATTTTTCAGTGCGCCATCGAGCTTATAAAATTCCGCGTACATGTTGAAGCAAGGAATTGTACGGAACTTATAAAGCAGTCTGGGCATGTAAAGACAGTTTTTTACAAGGAAACCTGCCTCGTGAGCACGAAGCTCGCAAACCCTAGTGCACATTAATACCAATTGCTCCTTGCTTTGAGCCAAATCTTTCGGTGACTTCTCTTCAAAGACAACTCTTCCAAGGATTTGCAAATTTTCCCGACTAATCACTTTTTCATTGGGGCTACAGATGTAAAGGAAGTAGTCATCTGTTTGATTTCATGTTCCCCCATATTCAGGAACATGAGCTCACAATTGCCTGCATTAAGCTCCAGACGTATTCGGTTAGCTGATGCCAAAATTGTCTCCAAATTGTGCAGCACAACAGATGAATCTCCTCCAAGCGTTGCGTCGTCCAAATACCACGCGTTAAAGGTGGATTGAAGGGAGTGCGAAATGGGATTTATTGCTAGAGCAAAACCAATTGGACCAAGGAGATCGCCCTGTTGAACGCCTGCTTTTGACCAAATGATTCGATCTTCATAAACCAGAGGTGTCTGAGAGCCGTAGGCAGAATGAAAATATGGAAATGCTTCTGGGACGTGTTCTTTTACTGCTTCGAGAAGAACACCGCAATCTGTGGTGTTTAAAGCATTTCAAAAGTCTATTTTGAGAACAACTGTGGGTTGTTGGCAGTTTATTATGAATGATCAGACTGCGTGAACAATCGCTTTTGCTCCGAATGGTGTAAAACACCCTAGTTGGTATGGACGGAGGTGATCATCTACTTTTTGTGATATCCTTATACATAGTATCTTGGCAGCAATGCGACGGAGTGTGCTCCCGATTGCGATTGAGCGAATCCCGCCATCCTTTTTATTAATTGCGCACAAGGACGCCGAAAAGAAAAGCTGCACTCCTTCCGCGATGAGATTGCCACAGCCATGTGGAATCATCTTTAAAATCTTTGTTTAAGCTTAAGAATTCATCTATCTTTTATAAAGTGTACTTGTGCCCTGATTTGTCGAAACTTGAACAAAAGGAACTTTAGAGATTACGGAAGGAATTATCCGAACGAAAAAAGTCAGACCCAAGTAAGCGATATTTTATTAGAGGGCATAATATAGTGGTTTCATCATGCAGTTAATGAGAGCTTGCCAGTACTCGGCGAAGTTTCGCCTACAAGAACCAACGATCTTTTTAGTCCAGTCAATATATGACTAACGATTGAAGATGATTTAAATCTCCGAGTATATATTTCAGTTAATTATCAAGTTAATACTCAAATCTATTATCCAGTTAATTATCCAGTTAATCCTTCATTAAATCATCCATTAAATCCTTCAGTAGAATTTTCTTGTAAATCCTTCAGTAAATCATCAAGAAAATCCTCAAGTAAAGCCTTCAGTAAATCATCCAGCAACTCTTCAAGTAAATCATCCAGGGTATTCTCTAATTGATGCGACTCCACTGCTCCCCAAATCTTCCTGGAAATTAGCCGTTTTAAATATCCGCTCTATTAGTAACAAGGTTGATTCAGTATATGATATTTTCCTTCATAAATCTTTGAATGTTTTGTGTTTAACCGAATCTTGGCACGTTGATCAGAATGATTACTCTCTTAAACGCCTCCGCTCTTTAAATCTCTCTGTGGTCGATAAGGCTCGTCAACGACCTATTAGTTCAAATCAATCAATTAACCACGGTGGTCTTATAGCTTTCTCTCACAATTAGTTTCCGTTGCAATCATTATCGTTGCCATTTGTTCCTCTTACTTTCGAACTACTTGGGTTCCGTGCAAAAGCCGGCTCGTTGTTTCTCACTATCTACTTATTTTATCGACCTGGATCATGTCATCCGTCTGACTCCTTTTTATGTGAACTGTCCAACTTACTTTCTTTCATCTTCCTCTCCGGTTCACCTTGCGTTGTGCTAGGTGATATAAATGTTCGCTTAGACCGTCCTTGTGATTCCAATACCCTAAATACGATTTCTACATTTAACGATTATGATTTTAAAATCATGTCCCCTCATTATTCTTCTGCTACCAATATTCTCAGCGGTACCCACGATATTGTTGCCCTACATTCGCGTCTTGTTTTGTCTTCTTCATTGTGCATATCTGATCCTGCTCTATCTGACCATATCCTTATTACATGTTCTCTCCCTTTGTTAAAAATCAATGTTCATGCAAAAATTATCTTGTGTCGTTCTTGGAAATTCCTCGACTTTTCCCTTCTTCGCTCTCGTATAAACCGCTCTCCATTAATGTATCCTTCTTCTATCTACCAATCTCCTAATTACTTATGTACCCTCTTTGACAATGTATTTTGCTCTATCCTCGATGAAATTCTTCCCCTTAAAATTTTTGTTCAATCACGTCACCATCGTGCAACATGGTTCGACTCTGAGTGTGTGACTTCAAAACGCCTCCTGCGTCGTTCTTTCAGAACTTATCATCGTTATCTCAGACTATCTTCAGAACTTGATTCATCCTTTTATCGTAACCAATTCTTTGCTCTTCGTCGTTCGCATAGGCAACTTCTGCGTTCTAAGGCACATAGTTTTTGGCGAAACAAACTGGCTTCCGCTAATGACTCTCGAACTAAATGGAAAACTCTTAATTCTCTACTTTCTCGTTCCTCTGTCACCTCCACTCTTGATCCTTCTCAATTCTCCGATTACCTAATTTCAAAAACTATTTCTTTAATCGATTCGATCATCGGCTCTCCACAAACTTCTTGTATCTCGTCTATTCGTATCCCTGAGCTCTTTTACCTACTTGCGGTATCTGAAGATGAGGTATCTTGCCTCCTAATTTCGTTAACTTGTAAGTCCTCTCCTGCCGATCCCATCCCTACTCAAATTCTCAAATTGTTGTCAACAGTTTGTATGATGTTGCAATCACGAAATAATCGACAAAACAATACAATATATCGTTTTGTCATTATTTTGACTCATTAGTGCCAGGTACCTCTCATTACTGGATGCAGAGGAGGACCGGCAGACGGCACGAGTATGTCAAAAGGTACATAGAGCTAGAAAAATGCGCTAACATTAGCCAGTGCTCTTAGCTAATGATCCTTTGATGAAGCATGTACCTAGTTTGCTGGACAATTTCTTGCTCTATGTACCTTTTGACATACTCGTGCAGTCTGCCGGTCCTCCTCTGCATCCAGTATTGGTAGGTACCTAGTACTGATGAGCCAAAATAATGACGAAACGGTACCTAATATCGTTTTATCGATTTTTTCGTGGCTGCCACATCATACAAACAGAAAAATTCCACAAAAATCTCTCATTTTCTCGTAAAATACAAATAAGTTGGCAGATAAATAGAGAGAATGCGCTGGCATTATCCAGTGCTCTTAGCTAATGATCCTTTTGGTGAAGCATGTACCTGGTTTTCTAGAAATTTTCAAGCTCTGTGTATCTTTTGACATACTCGTGTCGTCTGCAGGTCCACCTCTGCATCTAGTAGTGGAAGGTACATGGCATTGATGAGTCAAAATATTGACAAAACGGTACCTGGTATCGTTTTGTCGATTCTTTCGTGGCTGCCACATCATACAAACAAAAAAATGCCACAAAAATCTCTCATTTTTTCGTAAAATACAAATAAGTTGGCAGATAAATAGAGAGAATGCACTGGCATTAGCCAGTGCTCTTAGTTATTGTCAACATACTTCACACATTTCGTTACCTCTGAAATGAACGTAGTTACCTCTGAAATAAACGTAGTTCTGAAAGAACGACGCCTCCTGCGTCGTTCTTTTAGAACTTATCATCGTTATCTCAGACTAACTTCAGAACTTGATTCATCCTTTTATCGTAACCAATTCTTTGGTCTTCGTCGTTCGCATAGGCAACTTCTGCATTCTAAGGCACATAGCATTTGGCGAAGCAAACTGGCTTCCGCTAATGACTCTCGAATTAAATAGAAAACTCTTAATTCTCTCCTTTCTTGTTCCTCTGTCACCTCCACTCTTGATCCTTCTCAATTCTCCGATTATCCAATTTCAAAAACTATTTCTCTAATCGATTTGATCATCGTCCTTCCACAATCTTCTTGTATCCAGTCTATTCGTATCCCTGAGCTCTTTTACTTACTCGCGGTATATGACGATGAGGTATCTTGCCTTCTTATTTCGTTAACTTGTAAGTCCTCTCCTGCCGATCCCATCCCTACTCGAATTCTCAAATTGTTGTCAACAGACTTCACACCTTTCCTTACCAGCCTCTTTAACTCGTCAATCGTGAATGGAATATTTCCTGTTCTTTAGAAAACGATCATTGTTCGTCTCTTACTTAAAAATTCCTATCTTGACCCCTCTCTTCCTTCATCTTATCGCCCAATATCAATTCTACCAACCTTATCTAAAATTCTTGAACACCTTGTCTTAGATCAGATAAACAAGTATCTCTCTTAATCACAGCTTTACCCTTATTTTCAATCTGCTTTCCGCTCCAATCATTTCACCGAACTAGCATGTCATAAAGTATTTTCTGATTTGCTCTTCGCTCGTGACAAATGACTTTGTAGTGTAGTAATATCGCTCGATCTTTCATCTGCATTTGACATTGTCGATCACAAAATCCTTCTTTTTCGTCTTCGCTATCACTATGGTTTCTCTTCGTCCACCTTGGCTTGGTTATCTTAGTATCTCTCCGATCGATCATATTCCGTCCATTCTAATTCAATGTTTCTCCTCTATCTTCCCTCTTGTGGTGTACCTCAAGGTTCAGTACTCGGCCATATTCTATTTACGCTTCTTCTTTGAGATTTATCTTGTATAACTAGTGAATTCTGCTTCAGGGTAATGCAGTACACTGATGATATACTTCTTTATTCTCATTCGTCTCCTCAATCCCTAAGCCAATTTTTCATATCCTCGTAAAATTGTCTTTATGCTCTATCAGAACATCTAATTTCTTTGCGCATGCCCCTAAATCCTATTTAATCTAAAGTGTTATGAATTTTACCCTCCACTATTTCTGTATTTCCTCCTTTTCTGTATCTTTAGACCACAATTATTCCTGCTGTAAATAAGCTGGTAGTTCTAGGCGTTCGCTTCGACAATAACCTGCATCACGATCCATTCATTCGTGATAAAACTAGGTCTTCAAATATTCTTCTCGTCAGAAATTCTCTAGATTTTAGTTCATGTAAATATCTTATCTCCTCCCTTCTTTTTCCACGTATTGATTACTGTCTTAGACTTCTTGTCTTCTCTTCAAAGTCATCCCTTAAATCTCTTCAAAATCATCCCTTACTGTCTTAGCATTCTTTTATTCTCTTCAAAGTCATCACTTAAACTTCTTCAAAGTCATCCGATTACTGTCTTAGCCTTCTTGTCTTTTCTTCAAAGTCATTAAACCTCTTCAGCGCCTCATTAACACTGCTGTGCGCATCCTTTTTCGACTACGTAAATTCGAGCATATCTCTTCCTATTTATCAAAACTTTGATGGCTAACTATTGAACATCGCGTTCGTTTTCGTCAGCTTTGCCTAACTTATCGTCTTCATTGTAATTATCCTTCTTATCTCTATCTGTCAACTCTAAGTGAATCTCGCTATCTTTCTACTCACCTACGTTCCTGTGATTCTCTTCTGCTACACGTACCTATTCACTCAACCAACTTCGACCGTCGATCCTTACATATCGCTGCTCCTCTCTTTTGGAATTCCCTACCTGATCATCTGCGATCATCATCATTTCAATTTTTCAAAAAGCAACTAAAATCGATGCTACTAAACGAGTAACTTTTTTCAATCTGTTTCGCTTTTGTGGGCTTGTAAGCACACAGTCTGTGTGCATTTGCCACATAAAAAACTTTCCTAACTGAGAGTAAACCACAAGGGTGAACAGTACTCAACAATATTACTTAAGCAACCAATACATTCAAATCTTTGAATATTAGATAAGGTAGAAGCGACTAAAGGATTCTGAAAATATTCACCTAAAGTGGGATGCAATGCAAACGAGTCCTTCGCCGCACAACCTGAAATATAAGCATAAAAGCGCGCTTTCAAAACATGTTTAACTTCGTGCAGACGTTTACGTTCATTCACATCAAGATCTTTCAATAATCTTGTAGGATAATTTTTGAGGCGAAAAGCGTTCAGAAAAATGTGCTGGACAGCAACCTTATCAGTAAGTATTGCTTTCAGCAGTCTAAGACGATTACCATCATTTTACCAATACGGAATAGAGCTACTACTCTAATTTTAGAAGTGACCTCCGTAGGAGAATTTGCAGAATAATTGACAAGATAGCATGTATATTCGACAACTCATCATCTAATCGATTTTGAATGTTGACTGAAGATGATTCCAGTGCATTCGTGAAAATGATAGCACGAGAAGAATCATTGTATACGTATTCGTGAAGTAAGAATATGCTGCGTGAGGGAACTCACTATTGTGTTGTTTGTTGACTCGGATAACAGACATGTAGACTCCTTGGATGTATCGTCGTTTAAGCATGCATCCAAGTATGCGGAACCGCTACTGTTATGTTTCTCGACGATTTTCATGTCATTTTCGACATCATGATTTGACGTCAAATCGCCAATATTAAAACTTGAGTATTTTAATGTCTGCATCGTGTGCGAATGTCGTTGTTCACTTATCCAGATGCGGGCTGCATTTTGGCATTTGTGATCCATTGTCATAATTTTCTGATTTTGTGACTCGGAAAAGAATACATTTTGCGAATAACTTATTGTTATATGACTATAATCATAACGTTGAAATCGTTGTACACGATTTCAACGTTTACAACGATTACATCGATTACATCGATTACAACGATTACTTTAACGATTACTACAACGGAAGTATATCAATATATGGAACAATATTTCTATATTGGAAGAAAATCGCAAATATACACTAACCATACCATATACAATTACAATTATGAGCAGACGTAAGAGCAACGACATTCCTGAATTCATATCAAGACAAGTAGGATGTGATGGTGATGGCCGCAATGTCTGGACTACAGTAACTGTACCACATAAAGATGCTGATACATTGAGTAGAAGAAAATTCATATGTGGTTTTTGTACTGCGTCAATCGTATTTTGTAGTTCATTGACATCAGCAAAGGACAATGCTCATTTTAACTTAAAGACACGTAGGTTTCAAGAACAAATTATTGACAAAGAATCTAGCATATGCCAGAGCAAAATCACTACGCCGATGTCGTTACACGTCAATTCAAATAAGGAACCAGACGTAATAGATGCTTCAAGTTCGACTCGCATTTGGACACGAGGACATAAACATTCACGGACGGTGTATAAACAAAGAAGAAATATCAATGACAGCACTGTGATGGCAAACGACAAGGATAAAATTACACCTGAGAGTATTACTAATAAATGGTCTTCACATTTTTCTGACATATTTGCGGAACACAGTCCTAACAACCACAATATATTGATTTCTACTCCTGTTCGACCAAAGAATGTATTGAAGCAGCCTTTAAGTAGAACGCAGACAAGAGACGATGATAGAGTGTGCAATGATGTGGCAGTCGGAAATGAAAATGAACTGAAATCCAAGGATTTGACAGATAGGACATGAATCTTCTGCAGACAACGTTCATACCCGTGTGGATGATGAGGTAGTTTCTATTCGTAAGGTCTTTTCGGATATATTCGTTCAGGGTGAATAGGATATTGCGCGTAGTCTCAAAGCCAAAAGCTCATTTCGTCTTGGTAAAAAAGCACAACATAAACCACGATTACTTAAAGTAGTATTTGATTCTGCAGATAATACAAGAGCAGTTTTAGCTAGAGGTTATCGCTTGAAAGGTAAGACGACAAAATTTTTTAAAGATCTCTCGGTTGAGGAAAGATTGTTGCTTAATAATGCTCGTGCTAATCTAGCATTTAGAAGATCGAATGGAGAGACTGATCTAATGATAAGAAATTTTCGAGTAGTTCGTCGGCGACCATTCGTGCGTTGGTGAGTTTGGAGATTTCTTCGAGGGATTCCATTTTACAATTAGGAAATCTAGCGCGCATTAATATCACATCCAACATTACTACTCAATTACCCTATGCTTCTGGTATTAGTGTCGCCTATACTAATTTAAGGAGTATTTTACCAAAATTTGATGAACTTAAGGCATGGGTCATCTTAAATAAACCAGCGATCATGGCTCTCACTGAAACATGGCTGCATCGTGATATCCCCGATGGTTTAATTGCTATTATGGGATATAATTTGGTGAGAGTTGATAGAGAGTCTCGGAAGGGTAGAGGTGTTGCGCTATATATTACGACATCCTTAAACATTACTTACACTCGTAATTTTAAAAATGAACTGGGCACGTGTGAGTTTCTCTCAGTCATTGTTTCACACTTCGGAGGTCCCTTAGGTATTGCCGTGTGCTACAGGTCGCCGCAATCATCCGTATTGAGTCATGAATTCTCTACACTAATTAGTCACTGTTCTGAGCTTGAAGAATATCTACTAGTTGGCGATTTTAATATACCCTCAGCTGGTCACATCGGGAATTATGTTTTGGATAGTAATCAGATGTGGATTTGTGGAATTTTCTTACAAATGATCTCATGTTAGAGCAACATGTGCAGTCGCCCATATTGGATTGAACGTGTGGGTATATGAGTATCAGAGTCCTATTGGATTGAGCGATCATTGCATGATCTTATTCAATTATTTTTCTAGGTGTATGATCCCAAAACTGGAAAATTTGATAATGTCGAAAAGATCTTGGCAACGAATTGATGAAGACTCATTACGAGAGGCGGCACTAAGAACATCATTCAACTGTGCTAGTGAAGACATTTAGGTAGGGTGGCATGTTATTGGATCAGGTTTAGTAGATCTTGCAGATGTGTTTGCACCATTCTGTAGAGTACCAAAAAGTAAAGCTAAATACCCTCCTTGGTTTGACACTGAATTGCGATATGCTCTCAAACATAGGAATCGTCTATTTGAACTAAGCCGTCATCAGAATAATTTTAAAAAGCGGTATGCAATGTTTCGAAATTTCGTCAATCGCCTTAAGATTACAAAAAGGCAAAGTTTTGAAGATCAATTAGCTTTACAAATTGATACAGAACCAAAAAACTTTTGGGCTTATGTGAAAGGATCCAGAGCTCTGCTACCAGCAATTTCATCTTTAAGAGACGGTAACACTCGAGTGACATCGACAGACAGCATGGCAGAATTGTTTGCATCCGCGTTTGAGCTGACACCAGATGCATCCTCTAGCATATGTGGAGATGCAGCATTATAACAGGTAGAAATTGGTTCTCCAGTTTTAACGATAACAGCACATGAGGTTTTTGTTGAATTGGCTAGGTTATCTAGATCATCAGCGGCAGGCCCCGATGATATTCACCCCAAACTTCTTAAGTTACTTGCTCCTGTTCTGGCTGAGCCATTAGCCTCCATATTTGAGATGAGCTTGCGCATTTCGAAGTTACCTGCTGCCTGGAAAAAAAACGATTGTAGTACCAACTTATAAAAATGATGAAAAAGATGATCCGAATAACTATAGGGCAATAAGTCTAACTAGTGTTGTATGCAAAGTGATTGAGCGCATACTAAACAGACGCATATATGATCATTTGAGTTCGCTGAGAATTCTCAATAATGCACAGCATGGATTTCGCCCTCAGCGTTCATGTCTTACAAACTTATTACATGCTCGTGAATATTGGGTTGGACATATTGCTAACGGGTACTGTATCGGCGTAATATTTCTTGACTTTAGCCGGGCTTTTGATAGGGTGCCCCACAAAATGCTAATTTCCACCCTTGATTCTTATAAAGTCAATCGCTCCATTATAAGCTGGATTCAAGATTTTCTTAAAGATAGATCCTTTGCTGTTCGTGTAGGTCAATGCCTATCGTCTTATCGTCCTATCACCTCAGGAGTACCACAGGGATCAGTCTTAGGACCCTTGTTGTTTAACATATTTATAAATCAGCTACTAGATTTAATTGAGGATTGTAGTGTTTTAGCTTTTGCCGACGATGTAAAGGTATGGAAATTGATTAAAACCAACAAGGATCGAAATGACTTTCAAAATATCCTAAACATTGTTTATCGATGGTCTTTAAACACTGGAATTTCATTGAATATTAAAAAGTGTGCACATATGAGATTAGGTCATAGCAATGTGAGTCAAGAATATTTTATTGGCGATGAGTTTGTTGTTTCCACGCAGTCCATTCTGGATCTTGGTATAATTGTTCAAAACAATCTGAAAACACGTGCTAACACTGATAAGATTTGTAACGCAGCAAGAAGAATGACCTATATTGTCAAAAATTGCTTTAAAGATTTATCTCCCGTTTTTGTTGTGCGTTTATATAATGCTCTTATAAGACCGATATTAGAATATGTGTCGCAGTAGTCTTTCCGTGTACGCGTACAGAACTTGATCAATTATAGCGCATACTTCGACGGTTTACGAAATTATGTCCTCAGGTACGATATCTTCCCTATGAGGCACGAATAAAAAGTTTGAATATGCCGACAGTGCGTGAAAGGTTCCTTCTTTTCGACCTTCTAGCTATGTATCGACTAGTTAATAAAGATGAAAATTTTCCAGCAAATAGAGTTGAGCTCAATGAACGGGATGGACGTAGAGTGCACTCGAAAGTACTAGTAGTACATGAGCACGGAAACTACGCTCGTCATTTCCGAATGTCTCATCGAGCGGTGAATATTTGGAATCGTCTTCCAGTTGATGTCGTTGCGGTGCATACAATCAATGAATTTAAATCCAATATAAAGAACTGGATTCGAAATGAGAACGAATGGTGGTTGCTGCAGTACCCATGGTTCTGATATATATATACTGAATAAAATTTTTTGATTTTTTTCTTGTATTTAATTGTTTTTTATGTGAGCGGTCAAAACAGCCTTATGGCTATGACCTGTATTAATAATAATTTCGTTTCAAGTTCGCCTGAAATGCGTTCGAGATCGACGGGATAGTTTGAATCTAAAGTTCTTTTCGCTGCACTTGCAATCATTGCTGAAGATCTCATAGGAAGAACAGACGCGGATCCAAAATCACGAATGTACATTCTCCTAGTAAGCTTGTTGCAATCTGACCGCGGAACAAATACTGTAGTCTAAACGTTACAGCCGTCAGAATCACATCCAACTCGACGTGATACATATGCAGATATTTCAATTTTTTTTGCGACCCATGTCGATTTGAAATAACTTTCGTAAAGGTTCGTCAATCCGAAATGTCCTTCAATTGTAAGTGTTTTTGTCCTGGTTGTCTCCTCGTTCCTCGTTGGTTATTTTTGTTCTCGTTGTTTCCTCGTTCCTCGTTGTTTCCTCGTTCCTCGTTGTTTCCTCGTTCCACGTTGTTTCCTGTTTCTCGTTGTTTCCTCGTTCCTCGTTGTTTCCTCGTTCCTCGTTGTTTCCTCGTTCCTCGTTGTTTCCTCGTTCCTCGTTGTTTCCTCGTTCCTCGTTTTCTCGTTCCTTGTTGTTTACTCGTTTATCGTTGTTTACTCGTTCCTCGTTGTTTTCTCGTTCCTTGTTGTTTTCTCGTTCCTCATTGTTTAAACTTGAATGTATTTTATTGTGTGTTATTTTCGTTTAAGTATTTATGAGAACCATTACAATTTTTTAAGCAGTCTTAAAAATGAAAAAAGCTTTATTATAATATACTGATGAAAGAAGTTAATTACAATGATTTCAATTTAAACGCAGCATATAAATGTGGTGATTAAAGTTTAGAAACAATTATTACAAGTCACTGTTCTATAATGGATAAAAAGGGTATAAGGGTTGAATCAGATAATAAAACTATACCTATATTATATTGGAATCCAAAATTACATAAAAATCCACTAAAACCTAGATTCATATGTAGTGATTTTAAATGTACATTAAAACCACTTTCTGTCTATATGAATAAAATACTTAAAGTAATTAAAGCACACTTTAAAAAATATTGCAAGGTAATCGAAATTAATACTGGTATAAAACACTATTTCAGTATTAATTCTACAAAAGAATTTTTAGAACAGACAAAAGGAATAAATTTTCAAAATATAAATACATACGATTTTAGTACTCTTTATAAAAATCTAGATTTAGCAGATATTAAAGATGCATTAGAAAAATTAATTAATCTTATATTTGGAAAAATATATACATATATATGTTATAATAACTATAACGCCTATATAAAAAATTAAATCATCAAGTAAATATAAATATATGGATAAAATTGAATTAATAGAATCCTTAAATATTTTGTTAAATCAAAATCACGCTTTATGTATCTTTTCCCTGATTTCAGTAAACACTATTTCAGTATTAATTCTACAAAAGAATTTAAGAACACAAAAGGAATAAATTTCCAAAATATAGATACTCCCAATTTTAGTACGCTTAATACAAATTTAGATTTAGCAGATATAAAAGAAGCTTTCGAAAAGTTAATAAATCTTATATTCCTCTAGACACAGACAATGACCAATCGACAAGTACTCGAAAGCAACGATCACGAAGAAATTCTCTAATCCAATCAACTATTATGTTTGGGAGTCCAGTCAAGTATGATTGGGAGTCCAGTAAGTTTCTGAAGAAGTAGACCATGATCTATTCTATCAAAAGCTTTTGAAACGTCTAAAAATATAATGTTTGTATCAGTAGATCATGTCTTATTCGCTGTCCAATCCAGATGAGCTTAAAGCAAATTTGAAACAGTTGAATAACCCTTTTGAAATCCATGCTGATTAGGGACTAAAACGTTTTCTACGTGAAAAACTAAACCATGTAGCGATGTACAAACCGCTCAACAATCTACAGCAAATTCAAATAATGCTTACAGGCCTATAATTTTCGACGGAAGAGCGATCTTCTTTCTTGAAGTAGGAAGAACAATTGACTGCTTCCACACATTAGGAAGAGATCTTTCTAAGATTGACTGGCGAAAAATTGCACAGAGAGGAACGCAAATTGAGCCTGCTAATCTGCGCAGATAAACAGAAGGAAGTAAGCCACAACCTCTTGAATTATTTGCTTTTAGACTGCGTAATTCGGAATAGACTTTAGCTGGCGTTATCAAATTGTCAAGGTCCAATTCAAAGCACGTGTCAGAGTAAGTGTTCATCACACTAGATTCCATACAAAAAGTTTCATGTTCATTTGCGGGCTCTACTGAAGTGCAATAGTATGCCGCAAACTCTTCAGCTAAGTCATTCACGGAAATGTAATAGAAGTAGTGGCAAATCGAAGAATCAACAGCTCCCGTACTTGATAGGTACTGAAAAAGGACCTTTAAATCGTATTTACACTGGTCAGCTAATGCATTCTCAAATGCACACCGTTTATTCCTTTTTAATGAATTAAATAAATTTCTTGCCCGCTTAAAAACATCATAACTACATTCACCAACTTTTTAGCGATTACAGATTAAATTACGAGTTCACAATGTTGAACGTAACTCAGAATATAACCAGGGAGAATATTTTTGACGTGTCCAGCTTCTAAGTGGAGAGAATAAAATAAGCAGCGACTCTAAGGTTCTCTGAAAGTAATTAACGGATAGCGTTAATAATCTCACTGTTCGAATATAAACATACATCTAATAGAGATCTACTGTCACTAGCAAAACGAGTGCAATTTTGGGCATGCTGCGTTAAACCACAATAGATGATACACTCCAGAAGGTCATAGGAAGCATGACCACAAGTAGGAAAAACCGTATACGAATTCCAATCAACCGAAGGCATATTCAAGTCACCAAGTATTAAAACATTGGAGGTACCTTTAGAATAAAGTTCTACTTCCCCAATCAGTCTATCTGTGGCGGCCAAGGGTGAACGATATACTACCCCCAGAACAAGCGGAGCGGTATGCATGAATTTTACCCGACACCACAAACTTTCGACTTTATCAGAAGAAGTGCTAAGAACAGTTACTTTTGTTGCTCACATCAACGTTGCTCACATAAAGAATAACACATCCACCTCTTACACTTTCACAATCACTGCGGAAAACCAGATAACCAGGGATGGAGACTTCATTATCAACAATATCACCATATAGCCATGATCCTGTGATAGCAAGTAATTGACGACGAATTAACTGAACTCCATATCTTAGTTCATCTACCTTCGATATAAGACTGCGAACATTACAAGGGAGTATATCACAATGCCTCAACATACCTCTAGGAATACTTCTATCGCCCCTTACACGTACTAGGACCTTTTTGGTCCTAGTACGTGTAAGGCCCTGATAGTAAGGCCCTGTAGGGCCGTGTAAGGCCCTGTAGTACGTGTTAGGCCCTGATAGGCAAAGTAGACGAGCCCGTTTCGATTACAGAATTCACGCGAAACGAAACAACTAGTAGGCTCCAACTCAGCCAGGTCGTCGCCCCACAACCTAAAACTTTTTCATATAGAGATTTGTTTCTCCTTTAACAACACGAGATGCTAGTTCCACTTTAACCTTCGATAATTTTTTTCGTTCTGATACATCAAGATCTTTCAGCAGTCGAATATTAGACCCTTTGAGACGGAACGAGTTTCGCAACATTAAGGTAGCATGAAGTTGGTTATGGAAGACAGCTTTGAGTAGTCGGGGTTTATTATTTAAAGCATTACGCTTACCTAGGCGGAAAAGAGCGACAAGTTTAACTTTTTGGAGTGTCTCAATGTCACAGGAGCCAAGTACATGTGTCAGGATAGACCTCCAACTCCGAATGTCGTCATTCAGTCGTGCTTGCGCATTCTTGAAGATAGACTCGGGCACATTAGCTAGAATAACTGAGCATCCTCTATTATATATACGCTTATTTGAGATCACCCTATCAAGACCATCACAGGGCACAGCCGGTTGTGTACCTTTACATGTACGTAAGCTGGGTATTTGAGTATCCGTTTGAACAATCTTCCTCAAGCAAGATAAGTCTGTTTGGGTCTGTGAATCATAATACTCTAAAGAACTTGATGGTGATATCAAGGTGACGTGTGCGTTGCCCGAGGAAACGCACTGAACATTTTTGTTTGAGATAGTACGAAATGTCGCATTGTGAGCATTCGACATCTTCGGTGTATCACTTTGTGAAATCGTTTCATCAGACAGAATATATTTCGAGACCTCCTCATACAGTCGTGTCACTGAATTTGGAGTGGAATAGGAAGAACGCAAGTGTCTCCACTTCCAAATACGATATGTTACAGGTCCATCGCTGCCTACATAAGCTCCAGTTGTTCGAGTTCGGTTGTCAATATGTAAAGAAAGATTGGGAGAAGGACGATCAATGACAACGCAGATAGTCATATCGTTCGTGACCTGTGAAACTTTATGGACTGTATTTTTAGCAATTTATTGCAATTTGCGATCGTTTGTATCATCATCAATGGGAATAACGCAGGCAGTCGTATCATCCCCAACCTGGGCATTTATTTGAACTATATTTTTAAGAGGACGTTGAACTTTGAAAGAGGATATTTTATCGTCTATGATGGCGGTTCGCTTGAGTGATTGATTATGTGCTTCAAATTCGAACAAACTTCTCAAAACATTGAGCTCCCTCACAGCACAAAAGCCACATAAATAAGTATCATCGGAATTGTTTTTTATGTTGATCATACAAATATTGGTTTAGGTGTCACAAAAATCGTTCGAATACTGGACTTGGACAGATGTACACTCATCAATTAAGCTCGCGTTTTATAGGGACTTCGTGTCTTGATGTGTTTTGCTTTGATCGTGTGATATATGATGTATGTTTTTGGTTCCTCAACTATTATTCTATTATTATGTATCTGTTCAATGTAGTTCTTTGTAATTAGTTAATCAACAATAAAGAGACAAATAGTCTTGTCCGGTTCACAGATAAAACATTTAAAATACAGGAAATATTGCTTCTTCAAATTAAGAAATGTAATTATACTGAACACTTATACCTTTTTATCAAGAGATTAAGCTCAATCCGCGTGCGTAGCGAGCGGAACAAACAGGAAAAATTGTTTTAATTTGTTGTTACCAAGAAAATTGTTTTAACCAGTCTTTGTTAAACCAATTGTTTTAAAAATATCTTAACAATTTGGGCACATTATGAAGAATCAACAGTTCAAGAAATTTTTAACAATAAATTGTAACTATTAATTCAGCCAGCGCTTGTCGATCAAGTTTTCTCTGCCTATCTAATTGCCACCCATCGTCTAACCCGAGAGGTACGTGATTGCTTATTCATGGTGTTCATCGCAGTATCTAATTTTCACATTTTCATTAAACTCATTGAATTCAATAATTTTTGCTTACCAATAAATTTGATAAATTATAAATGCTGCCATATACTTTCGAATTAATAGCGTTTCTCAGGTTCAGACGTTTTCTGTTAGCCATAATCAAAAGCCAATATTGGAAGCTGGTCGAGTATAACTAACATGGCTTTGGCGTTGCCCCTCATTAGTGCGATGGATATGCGCTGATATAAGCGTGTGATAGATACTGTGTATCCGGTCCGCGTGTCCAGCTCATATTATTCGTAACACGCTTGATTATCATGCTTCCTTCGTCGTTACATCCACCAAAGGTCTCCACTCTGGCGGCTGAAAACATGTACCGCGCTGCTTCGACCCTGTCCTTATATTTCATGTCTTTGATATTGATAGTACCGACGTGATAGCGGCGAGTTGTACGTTGGTGGCGGTGTGACGATATACGGCCTGTTGGGGTGGGTGACTGCAAAGTCGACTGCAATGAGAGGGTCTCTAAAATAGGGGTGTCTGTTTAGCGTTTATGTAGGTTCGATATAATTCCTCGGATTTCCAAGGCTACACCCATTCGGTCTGATTGTGCGGATTCGAATATCACGTTTTGAATGGCTTTATGCCGTAGTCTTTGATAACCCCCAGACTAGCAAGTGAGCGAGTGTATTCTTCTCTTATCTGCCGTACGCATGCAGCAGCCACATCGATAGTCCTTTTTGTGAAAGGGAATACTAAGCCGCAATCGGGCTAGGATGAAAAATCGTGGGGTTTATAGTTCCGTTCAGGATGCCGCATTTGGTACGGTGCGAAGCCAAGCCTTAGATTTTGGATACGACACGGCGTGTAGTCTGGCACGATCTATTTCAGTAGATGATTGTATCAGTTTGGTCGAGGCAAGATAGTCGATCAGCCTTGAATTTGATGATTGACCGCCCTCTGTAGACGATATAAAGTTCGAGCCCATCGCCATTCTTAGGGTTACCAGCGCCTCGGAATAGCCATAAAATAATAAAACGTCCAGACTGTATAACTCTCCGACCTGCTTCACGCTATAGATGAATGCGCTCTGGGTGTGTGCAGCATTGCATCTTAGACCGAAGCTACCCAGACGGATTTGGAGTGTCATCTGAAATTTTGTCGTTTCGTAAAGTTGGGAAGCGCATATTTTCTGGAAAGCTCTGACGATTTGTCCGTCAATTGACTGACAAAACGTTTTTATTATCCTTGGGTCGACTGAGCGGAGGATGTGGTTTATTCAAGACGAGGAAGCGCAATGTCGGAGTAAAAGGTATTCAATTTGAGGGTCTCGTAGCTTGGCAACATCACCAATTGCCTGAACCAGCGGTGGAAAAATCTCATTAGTTAGGTGGGTCTCTATGAAGCATCGTCACAGATGGGTATGCATGGTAAGTGCATGCTGCCGAAATTTTCACAGAAACCTCCGCGGATAGTATGGCCAGGCAATTGTTTACGGTTTCAGACGAGCCGATCACTTCGGTCTTTTGCCAATTTAGCTGGATATCAATAACCTTGAAGCTCGCATCTAGCCAGCCGAGTGTGGATGTGAATCCGATGGTGTCCCGCCGAATATAATGCCGTTCAGGTACCACATGTTGATGTTTATTGCGGAGATATGGGATACATATTCAATTGTACTCTTAATAGCCAACGAGAAGAGGAACGGTCCCAATCTATCACCCTGATGGTCTCCTTCACTTGTGTTGAGACAGTGAGTTGGAACCAAGTGATTTGAACTTGTACGTTAAGTCAAACCATGACGAGAGCTATGGGACTTTCACTCGGATCGTTGCTCGTAAGTATGCTTTGGACACTGAGTTAGAGGCGTTGGTGCATGCACGTTAGACGTCGGTTTTGAAAATAGACGTCGGTTTTGAAAATTCTAAAAAAAGACAAAAAGAATTTATTATAAAAGGGTCAAAAATGTATTAAAACGTTTTGATTTTTCAATTTTATGTTCCCAAATGAATTGAATTAGATATTCGGAGTGTTGTTCCTTCGAAATTCCTGGTTTCTCTCGTAGAAATTTTTTCGATAAAGACCACAAACCTTCGATTGTTTGTGTGTATAGTCCTATCTTCAGGGTTAATAAAGTTAATAGAATGATTAACAGACCTATGATCATATGAAGAATTATTCTCTAAGGCTTTTGAATATGCTTTCCATTGGTCTGTTATAATAATAGTATTTGGTAAAATATTATCATTTATAACTTGCCTCATTGTTTCTGCATTTCTATTTCTTACAGGCACTATAAAGGTCTATTATGTTCAGATCCATCATTTCTTCTTGTGATAGAAAAGTCTCTTCATCAACAATTGTTCTTACTGATTTTCTAACCATCTAAGGGGGGGGGGTTAAAAATTTTCAAAACCAACGTCTATTTTCAAAACCGACGTCTAACGTGCGTGCACCGAGGCGTTTGAGAAGTTGTCTTTATCCAGTCCAGTTGTTGTCGCTGGCGTGTTGCTCGTGGAGTCGTCTAACGTTGTGAACGATCCTTTCCATTGCTTTTTGGGTTCTTGACGTAACAGGACAATAGCAATTAAAGGCTATATTCAATACATCTAAAAATACATAAATAAGTTCATTACAGATCATTCACCCCAACTACATAATCGGACAAGTATGATGGAACTCTCTTATTTCGCAAAGAACATATTTTCGCAACTTCCTTCGGTGGACTTGAGTTGATCTCTCTCGCTTCGCTTCTTTGTGATTTACAATTTGTCGACTGTTGAACGAGATTTTCCACGTAATGTTTCGAGATTGAGTTGTCTTCCTCTTCTAACACAGGAGAGACTCTTTCATCTGGTTGTGAGTAGTTCGTATTACTTTGAGTGAGCGGAGGCGTAATGTCATGTTGAATTTGATCTGGACTGCAGTTTAATTGAGGGTTGCTACTAGGACATCTTGCTAAATATCTGGTCGATATCATATATTCAGTTCCGTTCTGTCTTTGAACTATAGCATAGTGGTCGTTTGCATGTATTGACTTTACTTTTTCAACAGGAACTTCGTATTTTCTAGTTCGATTGAATCGCTTAACAACTCCTTCGTAGGATGAAACTTGCCAGTCCGGGATGCACCTACCACTTTCGTTTTTTCGCGCGAAGTTGAAGAGCCGTGAATGTGGTGCTGTATTTATAGCGGTACACAACAAAGATCTCACCGCATTCAAGGCTTCTCGGAGTACGCTTTGCCAATTCTTAATCCCGAGCGATAACCCATGTAGGCGTAGAGTAATTGCTTTCCAAATGACATCATTGTATTTTTCCACTTGTTCATTTGATGATGGATGATAAGGAGTCGAATGTGATAGTGATATTCCTTTCTGAGCTAGATACTGACGGATCTGCAATGAGGTGAAGGATGTACCTCGATCCGTGTAAATACAATTAGGTAGTCCGAAAATCGAGAATATTTGATCAAGAAACTTGATGACTGTAGAAGATGAAGTGTCACTTGTTGCAAAAGCGAAGGGAAACCTCGAGTACTCGTCGATGACGACTAATATGTACTTGTTTCTATTGGTAGTCGGTAGTGTACACGAAGTCAATCGAAAGACGTTCGAATGGTTGAGTAGATTTAATTAGCGTCCCCATGCGTGGCTTGTGGTATCGAGGTTTGATTTCATGACAACTTTGACAATTGCTTGCTATTGCACGCACTTCGGAAATAGTATAAGGCAAGTTACGAGATTTAACGAAATGTCAAAATCGAGTGATTCCTGGATGACACAGTTGATTGTGGATTTTTCAGAGCTTAGAAACATGAGCAGAGACATTATTAACAGTACATCGAGACATGTGTATGCAGCAGTATTTTCATTACCTCGTCGGTACACAATATCGAAATGGAATCCGGCGAGCTCAAGACGCCAACGCTCCAATTTGTCGTTTTTTATCTTGCTCCTTGCAGACTTGTAGAATATAAATGACACAGCCCTCTGATCAGTAATAATTGTAAACGGTCTTCCAGAAAGGTAATGACGCCAAAACCTGACTGATTCTAGAATGGCGAGAACATCCTTCTCGATTACAGCGTATCGTTTTGAATTCTTATCCAAAGTTCGCGAGAAAAAAGCAACTTTATTTTAAAAGCAAGTTTATTCTTTTGTTACACCTATGGCATAGCCAGAAGCGTCAGACTCGAGAGTAAAGGGCACACTAAAGTCGATGGCAGAAAGAGCGGCTGCCGCTGTTTGAGTAATTCGAAGGCGTGACGAGCATCTGTCGATAAAGGGAACTTCGAGTTTGCTAAGGGTTGAACGATTTTCGAAAAGTCTTTAATCTATCTCAAGTGAATATACCGATTACTCGTTTCAGCTGAGGAGAATTCTTAGGTTCGGACAGTTCCATTAAAGGTCGTACTTGATCTTGATCAGGTGCTATTTGACCTTCATAAATGTAATAGCCCGCGAAGCATATATGTTTACTGCGAAAGACACAATTATCGTTGTTCAACTGCAAGCTGTATTCAATTGTCACATGCTTGAAGCGATTCAAATTGCGCTCGTTATCTTCGACTGTCTTGCCACCAACGACTACATCATCCAAATAGCAGAATGTGTTCTCAAGATTATCCTTTTGGATGATTTGAGACATAATACGCTGGAAATCAGCGACAGCGTTAGTTAAACCAAAAGGCATTTGTTTGAACTGGAATAACTGACCGAAAGCTTCGAACGCTGTGTAAATTCGATCTTCCTTTCGAATGGGAATTTGGTAGTAAGCGCGTTTAAGATCTAAGCGACTGAAAATCGAACTGGCGGACATACGATCAACAATGTCATCGATTCGTGGTAGTGGAAATGCGTCCAACAATGTAAATCTATTTATAGTCATGCTATAGTCCACAACTAATCGTGTTTTTTTGTTACGTCTTAACGAGCACAACTTGAGCTCTCCATGGCGAATTGCTCCGTTCGTGCCATCTCGTAGTAGCTGTTTAGCAATAGTACCATCTCGTAGTAGCTGTTTAATTTCAGCGTCTATAAACCTTTGGTCTTCCAGACATCTGCGCCTCGATGGAACTGCGATGGAACGGACACCATGTGATAGATGTGAAAATAATTCAGGAGGATCGATTCTCATAGCTGAACGTATCGAATTAATTAACATTGGATCATCGTTTTCTGAAAATTGCATTCGGACCATAGAATGTCGATTTAAGAAAGGCATGCCTAGAATGACGTCTGTAACCAGTGTAGGAAGGACATAGAGCACTACGTTTGAATGTTCTTTGTTGTTAAATCGGATAGTACATTTCAAAGCATATTGGAGGTTACACTGGAAGTTTGATGAAGCCATACTGACGTTCAAATCAGAGGTGTATTTGCGCAAGCAGTAATTATTCACAATGTCTGAACGGATAAGGTTACTGGCGCTTCCACTATCCAACAACGCCTTGCAAGAATGTCCATCTACGTCAAAATTATTATACTTTAATCTCTCATGAGTTACATCGCTTCGGGCGCAAGTCGCTATGACAGCGGACGAAGATGCACTTTTGTACTTGCACATACAGGCGAAGTGTCCTCTTTTGTTGCACTTTCGACATACAGCGTTTTGCGCTTGGCAGGAAGTTCGAGAATGTCTTGGGTTACCGCAAAAATAACATTTTAAATTAGAATGGACTGATGCACATTCACCAACTTGCTAAGCGTCGTCATATGTCTGAGATTTATTATCAGGTGAGATTTCGTTGATCGATACGAACTCACAGAGCTGTTGAGATGTTGTAGAAGTAGTCTCTTTGAATGTTATGCTTTCTTGTGAACAGATTCGATAATGTGTGCGTTCTTATAGGCGTCTTCCTTTGTTAACGTTAAAGAGTCTAAGTCTTTCGCGTATCACTTGAGATAATATACCGGCAACAAAAGCGTCACGCAGAAAGTAATCACGATGCTCTTCCGCTGAAACTGGTTGAAATACAATTTGTTTGCCTAAAGATTCGAAAGATCGAATGAACTGATCGATTGTTTGACCTTCTACTTGACGTATACTGTGCAATTGATGTCGTAGGAATACATCACTCTCTTGTTTGTGAAATGTTGACTTGAGCACTTCTATCGCAGAATCGTAGAAAGTACAGCTGTCGATTAGTTGAAACACTGATGATGAGACATGATTGACCAGTAAATTCAGTTTCTGAGCGTCGTGGATATCACTTAGAGTTCCAATAAAAGCTTCAAAACACCGGTGCCAATGCATTCACTCTTTAGAGCATGATCCCTGAACCAACGACAGGTATATAATTGAGGGCTTGAGAAGCTTATCCATTCTGACTACAATGTATTAAATAAATTGTATCGAGAGACATAAGAAGACAATAGCAATTAAAGGCTATATTTAATACATCTAAAAATACACATAATTAAGTTCATTACAGATCATACCACTAATTGTGTTGGTTGTACTAGCTGGCGAAACGGTTGCGGAGTTGAAGACATATGCACTTCGAACAGAGACGGCGGAGAGTTTTCTTCGAACATATACTCCTGTTGAACGTAGACGACGGATAGCGAGATAATCACAATTGTTATGCCAAGATTCATTTATACAGCAAATGTCAAGCGATTGTTGGACTAATGTCTCCAGAAGGTCAGTTGTATTTTGGATATAACGGATGTTGAGTCGACCAATGCGATACGAACGATAATCGGAATTGCTTAGAAAATGAGGCGAGAAGGAGAAACTTGTCGCCATCGAATTTTCAGACGATTGTGAACAACACGAAAATTTCCATGTACATTTCTTATTGTAAGGGAATATTTTCCTTTAATTTCACGTAGACGTTTTTCTTTACGAGCAAAGGAAAATTGAGTCATTTCAGACGGGGACCGATCAGGAAAGATGCGACGAGTAGATGATGAGGATATGAATTTACAACGCCGTGAGAGGATCGATGTTGCTTGAATATGATCACTGAGAATCACCTTTAAGTGTAGAGGACGAGCTGAGTGGGAATCAGAAGCGCTTGATGTAGGGCAATGTATATAAATTAATGATATGCCATTGAAGATAGATTATCAGCAGGTAAGTTTATCAAAAAGAGAGAGATTGAAACGCAGAGACATCAGCATTGAGACGCCTTTAAGGGGTAAAGGAGTCGGAGACCTCGACATTCGATATAATAATGCACCTTTCACATAAAGGCAATCGTTTTCGTTGGCGTTTGGAATCTGTAGTATTGACCGAAGTAGGCTTGAATATTCGGGTTGCAGACTAAGGAAGTGTACGAGTTTGATTGGAATAATTAGACGAGTGCATTTGTGAAATAATACCGCTTACTTCTGATAAAGTTTTGGAAATACGGTTTGATGAAAGAAAATTAGACGTAATTGGTTGTAAATTCAAAGGAATATTAATTTGACGGACAGAATCAATATTATCGGAAGCTAAATTGATTAATGAAAGGATATCAGAATTCTAAGAACGTTAGGGAGCACGCAACGAGTAGTTAAATGTGAGTAATTTTGATGGATGTTTAACTGAACAACCTGAATAATACGGCGACTGAGTAGATGGACACGTAAGTGAAGAATCTCGATCTTTATTATTTACATCGGTATCGTTCGAGTACGAACATACACTGATTTTATTTGAAGCAGAGATATTTGTACCAGATGTAATCGAAAACGAATTACTAGGATGACTAAAATTCATAATTGATCGATTAAAATTTAATAGATTCGTTTGATTGTTGTTAGGACCCGAGCAATCACGATATTCATTAACATACGAGGAAACAATTGCAGTCATAGAGTGATAAAAAGTTCATGATGCATTGTGCGATGTTCGAAAAATGCGAAAACAGCTTATCCGACGTTAAGAATTAAAGTAAAGTGATAAAACTGTCGAGATGTACAAAATCCACATACAAAACCTTCTTTGGATCGAGACAAATCACAGACAACAGTAGTCTAGGCTAAACGAATTTTGATTAACACCGGACCTGAAGTGAAGTATCCGTATTAACAATTTTATTACGTATATTTTATTAGTAACCCAATTTTGGGTTACTACTAGAGGGATAATAAATTATGGCTGAAAATGAATTTATTCATAAAGAATTATTAGAGCTGGATCAAAGAAAAAGGTAAAATTTTATACGATATTTCGCTAAACTTAAAAAAAACAAAAAAAGGATTTATTTTAACGTGGCAAATGCGTGCCAGCGCACGCTTACATGACCACAACAAAACAAGACTGTGAATCAGGTGTCGAGAAGGTGTGAACGGAGGAGGTGTTTGAATGTGATAAAGGAGGGAACGCGGCGGACGTCGAGAGGGAGTTGATTCCAGGCGAGTGAGGCGGCGACGAGGAAAGATCGGAGACCGTAGTTGTTGGAGTAATTAGGAACGTGGAGTAAGAGGGTATGACGGGAACGCAGCGATAGCGAGGTGGGGCGAGTGTCGTCTAAGAAAGGAAGGTTGATGAACGATGGGGAGCCGACAGCGATGAGACGAAAGGTAACGAGAAGAAGGCGGAGTTTGATGCGGATGTGGATGGTGGGCCAGGAGAGTTGGGCAAAATATGTGGATGTGTGGTCGAAGCGACGGAGACGAAAGAGCACTCGAACGGCGGTGTTGATTATTCGTTGTAGGGGTAGGATGATGGATTTTGGAGAATTGGCGAAAAGGCTAAGGCAGTAATCGATTTTAGGGAAAAGAAGCGATGAAAGAAGAGACATACAAGAACGGAAGTCGATAAGGGGGCGGATACGGCGGATGTCACGGAGAATTAAGTTAGACGAGCGGACCTTGTCACGGACGAAGGGTTTAAGGGAAAGGTGATCATCGAAATGGAAGCCTAAGAAAGTGAGATTGTGGACTATGGGGATGATCGATGAGGCAAAATATACAGTGGGAGGAGATATGTTTGGTTTACGGGGAAGGATCCACATTATTTTGGACTTTTCGGGGTTTAGAACGAGATGGAGATTGGAGAGACGTTTGTAGATAGAAGAAAGACAGTTGGAGGCAGAAATGCCGATATCGTGTATGCGATGTGCGGGTGCATGAGCATAGATTAGAATGTCATCGGCGTATTGCATGACCTTAAAGGAGTAAGGTTTGATAAACAGAGATAGATCGCCAAGCAGAAGAGAGAAAAGCAGGGGACCTAGGACTGAACCTTGTGGGACCCCGCAAAAAAAGGATGGGAGGGGAGGATGATGAATTAGAACAGACGCAAAAGGAGCGGTCGGATAGATATGAGGCGAACCATGCTATAGAGAAGGAAGAAAAGCCGTAATCATAATGAAGGCGAGGATGGAGGATGGAGTTGTCGACAATGTCGAATGCGGAGGAGAGGTCGAGGGAGATGAGAACACTATATAGAGCCTTGTCTCGAGAAATGAGTAAGTCGTTGTACACTTTTATGCATGCGATTTCTGTCGAGTGATTAGAGCGGAAAGCGGATTGGAAAGGAGGGTAGAGATTGGATGAGGAGAGATAAGCGTTGATTTGTATTAAGATGAGGCGTTCTAAGAGCTTAGAAAGAGTAGGGAGTAGTGAAATAGGGCGATAGCTAGAAGGAAGGGAGGGGTCGAGCGATTGTTTCTTAAGGAGGGGACGAACGATTGCGGATTTCCAGTGTGAAGGGAAGATACGACTGCGGATGGACCAGTTAAACAAGGTTGTGGGATAAGGGGATATCAATGAGCATATAGATTTTAATACACATAGATTAAATAGATTTAAATAAAAAACTCACATATTAAACAGATTTTAATATGTGAGTAGGCAGGGGATCGGCAGGTGAGGTTTTGTTGGGCAAGGACATGAGGACAGATGATACTTCTGTAGGTGAGACTGGGAGAAGATGAAAGAGTTCCGGGAGGATGAGATTAGACTGGGCAGAGTGGGATAGGATGGAGACCGGGGTGTGAGAGAGAGCAACGTGGATACTTTAGTCTGGAGAAATGACGAATAATCATTGGCATTGATGTTGCACGGCGAAGAGGAGCGAGCAAGGATTGAGTTAAAAGTATGCCAGAGAGTCTTAGAGTTGAATGAAGTGATGATTTTATGCTGCCAGAAGGAGTTGCATTTGGTACGTAGTAGGTTGAGATGATACCGGCGAAGAGCAAGATAGGAATCACGGAAAGACGGAGTGATCGAGCGGAAATCACGTCTGAGAGAGCGGTGATAGACTCGAAAAGCATGGCGGAGTCGACGCTTTGATAGTAGGCATTGGATGTCAAACCATGGGGCACGGTGCAAGCGACGGTGTGGGTGAGACTTGAAGGGCAAGAGAATATCGAGAGTGGATGTGAGTTCAGAGTCGAAAAGAAAGGCGAGATCGTGAGGAGATGATTTTGTTATTGTGGGTAATGATAGAGATGATTTGAGTAAGGCAGAGCGGAGAAGGGAGAGGTCAAGATTTCTCCAAGGGCGACGTAGAATTGTAGGTGTGTGAGGAGGGGTGTGGTTGTGAGTGAGATCAAGGGTGATAAGAAAGTGATCGGATAGACCAGGATCAGAGATGGACAGTGAGGTGTAGGCAGCAAAATGATCGGGGACAGCGATGATGTCGAGTGCCCCACCAAGTATATGTGTGGGGGCAGTGGAGATTAGTTTGTAATTGTAGTTGGATAGAATGTTGATGAACCGGATGGAATCCGTGGAAGAGGGGCGGTCTAGGCGGATATTGAAGTCGCCTAGAACGAGTGAAGGGATTGAGGACAAAGAACAATGAGAAAGGTGGTCAGCGAGTTTGATAAAAAATAAAGCTGTAGGAGCTGATGAACCAGGACGGTATACAATGGCGAGATCTAGAGTGATCGGGTTAGAATAACGACAAGTGAGCAATTCAAAAGAGCAAGGACTGAAAGGGGGATTGATTTTCCGAAGAGACGCGGGGTGACGCGCGAATGCAACGATGCTGCTATGATTAGAGAATTTAGAAGGGCATGAGCTGAGGGGGCGGGCGGATTCGACTAGGGAGCAACCGGTAGAGAGCAGACGGCGAATGGAAAGGTCGTCGGAATCTGAGTGCCAGGATTCGGTGAGGCAGAAGAGATCGATGGATTGCTTGGTGAATAGGTTGAGGATAAGATCGGATTTATTGAGAATAGATCTAGTGTTGAGGAGACCGAGGCGGAAACCGTGTGTTGTTGCGAAAGAGTCTAATGGAGAAGACACATAGGAGAGATGGAGCGCCATCGAATTTTTGGACGGGTGTGGACAACTTGAAAATTTCCGTCTATGTTTTGGATTGAGAGTGAGGTTTCGCCGTTTTCCTCGCGACGGCGTTTTTCGATGCGGGCTGAAGAGATTTGAGCGATTTCAGAAGGGGCGCGATCGGGGAAAATTCGAGTGGTTGAAGATGACATGAGTTTGAATCGTTGAGAGAGGACAGAAGACGCGTGAGAGCGATGCTTGAAAACAATTTTTAGGAGAGGGGGCTGGGAAGGATAAGATTTGAGAAGATTTGTTTAGACGGATGAATGCGACAGAAGAATTGTCCTTGAAAAAGAATTGTTTATCCGCAGGAACAATAGACGAGAGGATGGATCTGAATGCGGAAACATCGTGGTCTAGACGTGCTTGTGGAGATAAGGAGTTAGAAGGCGTGATATTAGTGACAATGACGCAACGATCGCGAGAAGCAAAGCGCTTCCGTAAAGGAGGACGACTGACGTGAGTAAGTGAGATCACGATAGAAGAGCTGGCAGTTGATGATTTAGAGGGATTTGGTTTGACGACGGGAGACATAAAGGATAATGATAATAAAGAGGGTGGCAAGCGATGTGAGGAAAGGTTATGAGTGGAAGGATAGTGGAGGTTGGTGGAGGTGATTTTGATTGATGGATGCAAGGTATTGAGAAACGAGACGGTAAGGACGGGACATGGGGTGTCGGGGGAGTGAAGATGACAGTGAATGGGAAGTGTATATGGTGTAAGGGTCGGTGGATGAAGAAAGGACATTAGAAGCGACGGGGGTAGTTTGAGTTGACGTGTTGGATTTTGATATGTGCTTATTGGAAAGGTTGCAGATTAGTTAGTTGGTACAAAAACCACATACGAAGTCTTCTTTAGCCTTATTCTTGTCGCAGGTGATTGTTATTCAGACGCTGCAGTCGTGTATCGAGCACTGTACTTGCAGTTGTACATAGTTGGTGTCGGTCTTAGTTGTTTTCTTACGTCCTCCCATAAACGATGGTTGTCGTTGATGGTTGTCGTTGATGGTTGTCGTTGATGGTTGTCGTCGATGGTTGTCGTCGATGGTTGTCGTCGATGGTTGTCGTCGATGGTTGTCGTCGATGGTTGTCGTCGATGGTTGTCGTCGATGGTTGTCGTCGATGGTTGTCGTCGATGGTTGTCGTCGATGGTTGTCGTCGATGGTTGTCGTCGATGGTTGTCGTCGATGGTTGTCGTCGATGGTTGTCGTCGATGGTTGTCGTCGATGGTTGTCGTCGATGGTTGTCGTCGATGGTTGTCGTCGATGGTTGTCGTCGATGGTTGTCGTCGATGGTTGTCGTCGATGGTTGTCGTCGATGGTTGTCGTCGATGGTTGTCGTCGATGTTTGTCGTTGTAAGATGTTTGTAACTTTTTGTATAAAGTCCTCTGTAAGAGTTTTAATAACAAAGACTTTTTTTTAACTTTGTTCGCATCTTCAAAAATTTAACGTCATTTTCTGAAGATGTTAACAGAGGTTAACCAAATATTATTATTAATTGACAACAAATTGAGACGAGGCTCTTTACAAGTTGCTTTACAAGAAATAAAAAGAATAAGAGTCGATTTGTCCCTCCCTCATCAGATGAACTACTGAAAATCCTACCGTTGTCTTGAGAAGGAAGGGTCATCATCTAGTATGCCGCAAAAACTTGAAGCGGTAGACGACAAACGGTCGCACTCTGAAGCGAATTCCAAGGTCGTACGACTCGTTTAACAAAGCAGGAAACTGCATGCATGTACCTTTGTGATTTCAGCATCAGGGTGTGTCCACGAAAAGTAGGTTGACCTCTCAGTTGCGATAGATGTGACAGTGGATGATATTTAGTGTGCAGAATTTTCCAAACAAGAGAGAGATCGCGCTTGTCACAGATATATCGCAGACAAGGCATATTTAATATCTGGAGGCGTTTCCCGTAGCCAAAAATATGCAGCCCTGATACTAATTTAGTTGTTGATCTGAACACTTTCTCCAATGCACGACGCTCATAAGTAGTTTCGGGATAACAAGCTGGCGATGCGTATAAGATATGGCTCAAGAAAAACGCATTTGCTAAGGTATGGTAACATAACGTAACTATGCCTATCAGAGCTCGACGAGTATATCCTATTAAGCGTTTTGTGATGCAACACACGTAGTCTGAATGCTGTCGAGTGGATAAGTCAGCACAAACACATACTCCCAAATCTTTATACGAGTAGGTTATTTCGATACTATTTGAACCAAACTGGAACTCAACTCCAAGATAATCGCATGATCTTCGTGATATACGCATACATGTACATTTAGCGGAATTGATCGCAAAGTGATTTCGTTTAGACCAATTGGATATAACGTCGACGTCGCTTTGTAAATGCTGTTTATCAAGATCGGAAATAATAGGTCGCCAAACTTTAAGATCATATGCATATAATAAACTGAATGAACTAATATTTGGTATCAACTAGTTGATATAAAGACTTTATAAGATGGGACTTAATACACTTCCCTGTGGAACACCTAACAACACTGGAAATGGACTCGACAGCGACTTACTCGTACGACATTTTGTCGGATTGAAAGGAATACACGAATCCAGTTTATGATCCTCTTATCAAGATGAATGTGCTCCAACTTCTCAATAAGACGCGTGTGATTAACTGAGTCGAACGCTTTTGAGCAATCAAAGAAAATAACATTAAATGGTATACCTTGATCATAATAGTGATACCAATTTTCACGTGCATGTACAAGATTAGTAGTCGTGGAATAACCTTTTCGGAAGCCATGCTGTGCTGGGTTCAAAATTTGAAATCTATTTAGAAATTCTATTATTCGTTGCT
This sequence comes from Pomphorhynchus laevis, assembly GCA_012934845.2. Taxonomy (NCBI): domain Eukaryota; kingdom Metazoa; phylum Acanthocephala; class Palaeacanthocephala; order Echinorhynchida; family Pomphorhynchidae; genus Pomphorhynchus; species Pomphorhynchus laevis. The sequence goes on along the minus strand of WNNJ02000976.1, from coordinate 53,875 downwards.
TAATCAATCTCTCTAGCACACGACAACACACGCAAGTGAGACTAATAGGCCTATAATTGTCAATGGACGAACTATCCCCTTCTTATAAATAAGACAGATGATGAATTCTGCCAATCAGAAGGAACAACGCCAAAAGCAACAGACGCAGAGAAAATATTGTAAAGCGGATGACATATTATGTCAGCGATGTTGCGCAAATATACGGGCGGTAAGCCATCTGGACCCGCACCTGCTTTGCATTTAAGTTTCCGAAGCTCTTGGAGAACATCATCACATCGGAAGTGGTATCTGGTGTCATCTCCGGGCAATTCAAATGTACACGGATCACCCATTGTCACATCCTTATGGTCAAGATTCAAAGAATGGAAATGATTTCCAAACATATTTGATATCTACAAAGAATCAGTTATGAATTCCCCATCGTCACGCTGTATGCAATTTATAGGTTTACAGCGCGTATGCTTAGCAGTCACATACCTAAAGAAAGAGCGGGGATCACGGTGACAGTTTATACTTAGCTGTTTTTCGAAAGATCGCCTACCAGTTCGCTTCATGGACGTAACGAGGTTTCACCATTTCTTATAAGTGCTGAAATTAGCTGTCTTTACGATAATCATTAAAGGCCTTACGTCTCATCTTTAAAACATGTTTATTGTCGCTATTAAACCAAGTCGGTGAAATCGATGTCAAACAGTGTTAACTCTGAAGAGGTGAGAAACGATTAAGGAGGTGGTACAGACTATCCCTGAAAAACTGCCATGAATATTCGACGCCAACATTCAAAAGCATCCAACCACTTTACCCCAACGAGATATTTATTTACTAGAGCAAAGTCAGTTCTGAATGGGTTTACAGACAACGTCAGATTTACGCCATGTGAGTAGACATCACTCAGACCAATCTAAATGACCACATGATCTGACTGACCTATTGGGTCCAGATAGCTTTATCTATCGAGAATGCCATATGGTACAGTAAGGCATAAATCCAAAAGTGAATGTGAATCCAGTGAAAATCTTGTACTCTGACTGACATGTTGCTTAAGAGCCAAGCTGTTTATTAAGCCAAGTAGCTTCAAACTCTCGACATCCGAGTCATTGGAAGTGTAATTAACCCAATTGACAGATGACATGTTGAAATCACCGAGTACAACAAATCTATCACAATAACTACTTCTCTCCATTAAAGCAGCTATGCTATCTGTGTTTGATCTTGCAGAACGATACACAGTCAATACCGTTATTGGGTGCTGACAATATAGCTTAATACAAAATGATTCATTATGGTTAATAGCATCACTAAGAGTTTCAATTACTCAGAATTGAAGCCTATTAGAGATATACGCGATAACACCTCTTCCAATTTTGCCTGTTCTATCACTTCTACTTATGCTGTATCTCTCAATGAATATATCTATGTCTGCTATTGACGAGCTAAGCCAAGATTTTGTGAAAATACCTACATCTGTTACGATATCTTGAAAGAGACATTTTACTTCATCTAACTTATTAAGTAGACTACGAATATTCGAGTAAATGATATTTAACTACCATTATTTGTGCTCAACTTGTAAGATGAATCGCGAAAAGATTTTCGAAATTCACGAATACACCGATGGACATTGAGGCAAAGTGAAACAGTGAATATTTTACGTCTTAGGCGGAGGGACGCTAAAGTGGTAAGGTTTGCAGGATTGAGCACATCTGACAGTCCCTTCCAATAAATATGTAGACGCCTCCGCACAACTCGAAAATTTTGTATTGTCAAATTTTTTCACCCAACTCTAATCGACATGCTAACTCTGATTTAGCCTCTTTCAAACGTAATCGATTATCTATGCTCAGATCGCGTAGCAGACGTATACTCGACCCTTTTAAACGATATGCGCCGTTAAAGATTATGTGAATAATTTCAGCGGAGTTGAACATCACTTTGAGCAGTTCGGGTCTCAACTCATTACTTATCTTACCGAGACGAAAAGCGGCCTTTATCTTCATGCTCTTAACAACTTCGTCTTGACATTCATGCAATACCACCGAAAGAATGGATTGTAAATGACCCAAGTCGTCATCTAATCGTGCCTGGCTATTTATAGCGACAGATTCCTTCACGTTTGCAATAATTACACACTGTTCACGGTTATGAAAGTCTTCCCTTCTTCGAGGTACCTGACGAGAGTCATATGCAGATGCCATGCTATTAAGTGAAGGAGTGTCTTGAGAGTTAATCACATTTGCTTTTGAAACACCTCTAAGAAGTACAGACCTAGTCATGCCTACATCATGTTGAATGTTACCTGGCGTCATTATTGAGGATTTTATGGATTCATGTTGAGGTTGTGCGATTATTACTGAAGATCGTTGCGCGATATTTGCAGTTGCGAGTTGTGAGTCATTTCTGAGCGGACAGCAGATACGTTCGGTTCGTCGTTATCCACCCGGTTGTTATTTCTACCAGACTGTGATTTGGGGATGTAAACCAAGGTAGCACGTTTGTGTAGGTTGCATTCAGCTGATACGCATTCGGTAGAAGCTGCGTTTACTGGGATAGATCCATTTGGAACTTGAGAAAATCCGCCACACTGCAATAACTTTTCCAATTGCTTTAAACTTTCAATCAACACATTGATTTGCTTCGCCGCACAAAATCTGCAATAGAATGGTGGCCCGTCACCAGTATCATCACCCAAATCACAAATTTGTGTTACCGATGTCCAAATTTGACAACCACTAGTTAAACATTCCACTTGTACACTCTCAAATTTCCTGTTGTTGTCGGTATCCCCTGAGTTTGCTTGTCTACCTATTGATACATTTTTCTTCTTGGCACACATTGTCAGGATTCTCGATTCGTCTTTGATTGTTCAAAGATAATTGAACAATTATTGAACAATCTAGGATTAAAGAATTCACACGAGGATAATTTATGAAGCCGACCAAATGAAGATACTCGCTCGTGTATGCAATTATTTATTCTATTAACCTGGCAGATTCCGGTTTCCTGTCAAGAAGATTCAAAAGACAGATTGTCGGTTGTTTCCGGCAACTGTAGTGCTATCTCCGTCTTTTTTGTTACAAAAGACGGAAACAACGTACAGTTTGCACAAGTGGAAATGTTTTCCTTACAAACTGTATCGTTTGTTTTTACAAAGGCAGCAGAGGAAAATTTCAGCAGATCATTAAAGGACCGAAACACGAAAGGTAGGCGTAGGCTCACTGCTGATGAGGTCCACCTACGCTGATTGTAGTGTACAGTCTGCATCTAGTATTAAAGAATTCACACGAGGATAATTTATGAAGCCGACCAAATTGAACAATTATTGTATGTTTTTTATTGTAAGAATTTTAATAACCAAGACTTTTTAACTCCGTTGAAGTAATCGTTGCAATCGATGTAATCGTTGTAAACGTTGTAATCGTAGTAATCGTAGTAATCTTAGTAATATAGTTGTCATCGTTGTAAACGTTGTAATCGTATTAATCGTAGTAATCGTAGTAATAGAGGATCTTTCTTGGTTGTATGATTGTGTATGTTATTTATTTTAAGATGTTTGTAATCAAGAAAGTTTGTACTCTCAAAAGTTTTTACTCTTAAAATCTTACACCGTTGATAAGAAATATTGTGTGTTTAAGCTCTTAAAATTTTTGTTCTCATCAAATAAAATTTTCCTTCTTTCTTTGATCCAGCTCCAATAATTCTTTACCAATAAATGAATCATGTTTTTATTATAACGAAATTCTTAATTGTAAATAAACAATGCTGTTAAAAGATAATAAATAAACTCTAAAAGTACAATCTTTTATTTTTCATTAAATTCGACGAGGGTGAGATTCGAACTCACGCGGGAGAACCCAATGGATTAGCAGTCCATCGCCTTAACCACTCGGCCACCTCGTCGTTTCATATACCTGTAAGGATAAATATAATATGAAAATACAAAAAAATATTAAATTTTAACGGATTAATTATAACGGTTTAAAATAATTGATACTGATTCATTATTGATAAATAATTATTAGAGCTGGATCAAAGAAAAGAGGAAATTTTATTTGATATTTCGCTAACTACTGTTAGCATCTTCAGAAAATTACCTAATTATGATAAATATTAGATTCAACCCGATGTGAGCGGAAATATTTTCAAAATGTACAAAGTTTAGCAGCTACTGATACAATTCCTGATGAACACAGTTGTGTTTGAAAATTTTAATACACCATTTTTATTTTGCTAAAATAAAATTTTGATTGCCCAGCTGTTTTTTCATTAAATTTAACATTTGTATAATTTTAAAATTTTCATACACATCTATTTTTACTTTCTCAAAACTGAAATAAAAATACGGGATCAGAGGTAGAATTTTCCCCCCGGGGAGAAAATTCTACCTCTGATGAATAAAAAAATAAAAAATAAAAAAATAAAAAATAAAAAATAAATACATAAATAAATTAAAAAAAATAAATAAAATAAATAAATAAAAATCGTTAATCATATTAAACTTTTATTAAATCAAAAATTATATACTGATATTTCTCACGATTGTTATAAAATAAACAAAACTCTTTAAGGAAATTGGGTCTATATGTAGTTAATACCCCTTTCTGCTTCTTTATTTCGTTTTTTATTTGGCCGTTAAAGGACTCCACAGACTGAGTATGAGCACCAGTATTTTTATCAACAAAATTATATTTATCACATACTGTCTTATGTTCATATCCATTTTTATTTAATCTGCTATACGACTTGTGCTCGTCGGTCATTATAGTCGAATGGGGAAGCACTTGTGAGGATATTATGGGTAGAATAGTGGTTTGTGCTTTATCCGCGATTACTCTAGCAAAGGATCTTTCAATTTTATCCCCGACCTCGACAATACACAAAGCGTCGGTTCTGTTTGTGTAAGATCTTCCACGATGAGACTTACACTTGTAATTTAACATGGTTTCATCTATTTGCACTATTTTTCCAGGGCCACCAAGTTTATCTTCACTAAAATCAGTTTCCGGTATCAACTTATTAAGTTTATAAAAAATTTTTCTAATGGTCCGATCCGATGTAATTTTAGAGGCTATTATTGAGTGTGTTGGCTGCTTCACACATTTCTTGATTAACACACGTAAAATAGTTCTAATATCAATCGAAAACCCATCAAAAAAACTTCCCTTTCGTATTGAAATGTATTTTTTTAAGTTTGTGCAGCCATTCTTATAACACCTCCAACCATATCCATCAATAGAACGTTTATAAAGACTAAGCTTCATATAAGTATCACAGATAATGCATTTCATAGACCGAACTAAATACCTTGAATCAAACAAGTGGTCTATAAAATCTTGCTGTGTTGAGCTAATTATTAGCTGTTCGTAGTGATCTAGGTTATCCATGGGGTAAATCTGAATTTTTTTTATTTATAGTTTAGGAGGAAAAAAAAGTAGCTGTTCGTAGTGATCTAGGGGGGGAAATTTTACCTCTGATCGCCTAGGGGGGAAATTCTACCTCTGATCCAAAATACGAAAGCATTTTTAAAGGGCATTTTAAAGTTCAATACTAAAATATAAGTGACTAAAATGTTAGAAATTATCAACAAATATTGAATTTGAATAATTAAATTATTATTTTATATAATAAAATATTTAAGAACCACAAAGTAATGTTTATGATTTAAAACTACAGCATTTCAAATTTAGCAAAATTAGCCACTTAAAATGGCTACAATGAAAGTTGTAATACTTGACCTTTGGTTTCAAATTTCTCAATTTTCTAATAATTTACATTTTATAAAATATTATAATCTAATATTTTAATATTAAATATGATTTATTGACAGCATTTACGAGCACATGCTTTAGCATTGTATCAATTCAAAATCTAATTAGAAAAAGGTGAAATTTTGCTTTTTATTGTTAGTCCCTTAGGCCCCGCCAATACCGCTTATTAAATTCTGATATGATTTAGTCACCAGTCTTCACGTCGCGGTCATTGTATAATAATACAAATTTATTTAAAGTGGCAAATGCGTACAAGTAGTACGCTTACAAGTCCACAATTGTATGACTAGTTCATGAACAAATCAGATCAGCTAAGTTGTTGTTAACAAAATCTTTATTTATTTATAGATCAGCTAACTGAGTCAGATCAGCAAATTAAATATCATATAATGACCACGTAGTGAAGTGGGTATGCGACGTTTAATGAGATAGGAAATTGCATAGGAGATAGGAGATTACATGATTAATATCGTGTGTTGCTTTTCAGACCAAGCATATATATTTATAGTCTCGAAGCTCGTGCAATGTATGTATATCGAGATACATTATTAGTCGCTGGAGAGACTTTTACAAGAGAAATCAACGCGTGTATTTCGTTGTCGTGTAGTATAATTTTCAAATTCGCGATTTTCAGAAATAACATGCAATCAAAGTTCAATGGTTCCTTCACAACTAACGCTGGAAAGTTAACGATTTTATGTTTAATAACGGGCAACCCTCCAGTTTGACAAACCAAATAATTTCTCACTAAGAATTGCTCACCCCAAACAGACTTGGCTCATTTTTGGTAACCAATCGTGTTGCACAGCAATATAATTGGTTATATCGCAGTTATTATACGGTGAAGCCAATGTTATTGCGGTTCTGGACTTGTCGCAACGTCAGACATCTGTAGATAGACCGAATCGAAATATGAATCCGTCCATCGTTTCTGAAAGATTGGTTCCGATGGAACGGTTTATTTCTCTTCGTCTTGCATCGTATGATTCGTTGATAAACTAATGTTATTTCATAACCTTATAGATAGGTGAATGTGTCATGTTTAATGAGGTGACTATTAAATGTATAATGATGACACTATTTAAATTTTGTCTTGCTTTCTAGACCAAGCAAATATATCGGTAAACTCACAGCTCATGCAACATGCATATAGAGATACTCCAGCCTCTCAATGTAAGTTATTATTTTTGCAGATGAGTAAGTTTTGTTGCACGGTGTAGTATGCACTTCAATTGGGCATTTTCGTATTTTGTTCTTGAAAATTAACGTAGATGTTTATATAATGCTCTTATAAGACCGATATTAGAATATGTATCGCCAGTAGTCTTTCCGTGTACGCGTACAGAACTTGATCAATTAGAGCGCATACTTCGACGGTTTACGAAATTATGTCCTCAGGTACGATATCTTCCCTATGAGGCACGAATAAAAAGTTTGAATATGCCGACAGTGCGTGAAAGGTTCCTTCTTTTCGACTTTCTAGCTATGTATCGACTAGTTAATAAAGATGAAAATTTTCCAGCAAATAGAGTTGAACTCAATGAACGGGATGGACGTAGAGGGCACTCGAAAGTACTAGTAGTACATGAGCACGGAAAATACCCTCGTCATTTCCGACTGTCTCATCTAGCGGTGAAAATTTAGAATCGTCTTCCAGTATATGTCGTTGCGGTGCATACAATCAATGAATTTAAATCCAATATAAAAAACTGGATTCGAAATGAGAACGAATAGTGGTTGCTGCAGTACCCATGGTTCTGATATATATACTGAATGATGTTTTTTGATCTTTTTCTTGTATTTATTTGTTTTTTATGTGAGCGGTCAAAACAGCCTTATGGCTATGACCTGTAGTAATAATATAATAATATAATATAATATAGATGTATTCAAATTCAGCCGACGTAGATATATTCATTGAGAGATACAGCATAAGTAGAAGTGATAGAACAGGCAAGATTGGAGGAGGTGTTATCGCGTATATCTCTAATAGGCTTTAATTCCGAGTAATTGAAACTCTTAGTGATGCTATTAACGATAATGAAGCAGTGTATTAGGCTATATTGTCAACACCCAATAACGGTATTGACTGTGTATCGTTCTATAAGATCAAACACAGACAGCATAGCTGCTTTAATGGAGAGAAGTAGTTATTTTGATAGATGTGTTGTACTCGGTGATTTGAACATGTCATCTGTCAATTCGGTTAATTACCCTGCCAATGACTCGGATGTCGAGAGTTTGAAGCTACTTGGCTTAATAAACAGCTTGGCTCTTAAGCAACATGTTAGTCAGGGTACAAGATTTTCACTGGATTTACATTCACTTTTGGATTTATACCTTACTGTACCACATGACATTCTCGATAGATAAAGCTATCTGGACCCAATAGGTCAGTCAGATCATGTGGTCATTTAGATTGGTCTGAGTGATGTCTACTCACATGGCGTAAATCTGACGTCGTCTGTGAGATGACACCAGAGACCTCTTCCGATGTGATGATGTTCTCCAAGAGCTTCGGAAACTTAAATGCAAAGCAGGTGCGGGTCCAGATGGCTTACCGCCCGTATATTTGCGCAACATCGCTGACATAATATGTCATCCGCTTTACAATATTTTCTCTGCGTCTGTTGCTTTTGGCGTTGTTCCTTCTGATTGGCAGAATTCATCATCTGTCTTATTTATAAGAAGGGGATAGTTCGTCCATTGACAATTATAGGCCTATTAGTCTCACTTGCGTGTGTTGTCGTGTGCTAGAGAGATTGATTAAGCGACGAATAATAGAATTTCTAAATAGATTTCAAATTTTGAACCCAGCACAGCATGGCTTCCGAAAAGGTTATTCCACGACTACTAATCTTGTACATGCACGTGAAAATTGGTATCACTATTATGATCAAGGTATACCATTTAATGTTATTTTCTTTGATTGCTCAAAAGCGTTCGACTCAGTTAATCACACGCGTCTTATTGAGAAGTTGGAGCACATTCATCTTGATAAGAGGATCATAAACTGGATTCGTGTATTCCTTTCAATCCGACAAAGTGTCGTACGAGTAAGTAAGTCGCTGTCTAGTCCATTTCTAGTGTTGTTAGGTGTTCCACAGGGAAGTGTATTAAGTCCCATCTTATAAAGTCTTTATATCAACTAGTTGATACCAAATATTAGTTCATTCAGTTTATTATATGCATATGATCTTAAAGTTTGGCGACCTATTATTTCCGATCTTGATAAACATCATTTACAAAGCGACGTCGACGTTATATCCAATTGGTCTAAACGAAATCACTTTGCGATCAATTCCGCTAAATGTACATGTATGCGTATATCACGAAGATCATGTGATTATCTTGGAGTTGAGTTCCAGTTTGGTTCAAATAGTATCGAAATAACCTACTCGTATAAAGATTTGGGAGTATGTGTTTGTGCTGACTTATCCACTCGACAGCATTCAGACTACGTGTGTTGCATCACAAAATGCTTAATAGGATATACTCGTCGAGCTCTGATAGGCATAGTTACGTTATGTTACCATACCTTAGCAAATGCGTTTTTCTTGAGCCATATCTTATACGCATCGCCAGCTTGTTATCCCGAAACTACTTATGAGCGTCGTGCATTGGAGAAAGTGTTCAGATCAACAACTAAATTAGTATCAGGGCTGCATATTTTTAACTACGGGAAACGCCTCCAGATATTAAATATGCCTTGTCTGCGATATATCCGTGACAAGCGCGATCTCTCTCTTGTTTGGAAAATTCTGCACACTAAAAATCATCCACTGTCACATCTGTCGCAACTGAGAGGTCAACCTTCTTTTCGCGGTTACACCCTGATGCTGAAATCACAACGGTACATGCATGCAGTTTCCTGCTTTGTTAAACGAGTCGTACGATCTTGGAATTCGCTTCAGTGTGCGACCGTTTCGTCATGCACTGCTTCAAGTTTTTGCGCCCTACTGGATGATGACCCATTCTTCTCATGACAACGGTAGGATTTTGAGTATTTCATCTGATGAGGGAGGGACATATCGACTTTTATTCTTTTTATTTCCTGTGCAGCAACTTGTGAAGAGCCTCGGCTCAATTTGTTGTCAATATTTTTCTTTTTTCTTTTTTTTCAAAAACAGGAAAAACGGTTCCTATTAATATTATTATTGATAATAAAATTATTATCATCATTATAATTGCATCATTGCATCATGATCAGCGGAATATGGTTGAGTGCACAAACCAGCACATAGACATACAAAAATCCCCGACATGGTTAAATGATATATTCGATAGTTCAATCATTCTAGCTGCAAACCAACCGGAAGTGTTTTATGACATGGTTATTCGGTGGCGAATAAACCTCATGTATTTACCTCAATGCTCAGCCAGCAAACGTTTTATCGACTAACTTCCTTTTATGACGATTTCAACAAATCACACTTTGACGCGTGTAACCCGCTGAAAGTAGCGACAGTATTTTCACAATTAATTCTTCAGCGGATACCTTCAAGGATGACCACATTGATCCAAAAAACGCTAGAACGACGTGTGAATTTATGGAGTGGTCCACAATATAATGAACTCTTCGAATAGTCATGGTATTTGCAGCAAGCCCTCAAACATCGCAAAATTACGTATAATAACTACGATTGGAAAAAGCTATACGTAAATATGATTACCAAAGGCAAGATTGGTGCTGGAACACGTGCTATATGTGACGACAATGCCAGTGGTTTACTTCGATAAGGCGATATGATTGACTCAGGCAGCCTTTAATCAGTGAAATCGCTTATCACTCGGTAAGATTCGATGTGCTTGATGAATCCCATATAATCGACGCTTGCAAGCACACCAGTGGAAGTGCCGGACCGTCAGGAATGGATTCAGTTTTATGGAAACAGATCCTTACTGGTTTTGGTATCACATCAAATTCTCTTGCTTCCCCGCTGGCCGAGTTCGGAAGATGCTTAGCCTGCGAGCTTATACCATTTGCTTCACTTGACGCCTTTACTTGCTGCAGATTAGTTGCCATCAAAAATAAAGATGGTGGTGTTCGACCGATTGGCGTTTGTGAAGTTGCTCGTCGAATTGTATGTAAGGCGTTGCTTAAGATTATTCGCTTAGATTTACAGAAAGCAGCCGGTCTAGTTCAATTAGCCGCTTCGCAACGGGCAAGAATCGAATATGCGATACATTCTATCTGGCGGTCTTACAAAGCCAACAGTAATCATTGTGTGTTAGCGGTTGATGCTTCAAACGCGTTTAACTCGACTAATTGAGCCGTAGCCTTACACAACATACAATATACTTGCCCATCTTTCTCAACTTTGCTACGACATATGTATGCGGGCCTGTTCAGCTTGTTCTAGGGGGCGATAGCATCATGTCGATCGAAGGCTTCACACAAGGTGATCCCTTATCTATGACAGTGTTCGCTATTTCATCTCTTCCACTTATACACATAATCAGAAGTCGAGTCCCAAATGTTGTTCAAACATGGTTCGCAGACTATTCAAACTTTGTTGGTCATCCGGAAGATTTACAAGAGGTTTGGAACTTGCTAATACAGATTAGTCCACTGCTTGGCTACTATGTCAATGAATCGAAAAGCCAATTGCTCGCACATGATGAAATGTCGAGCAAGCTTATTCTCGGGAATGTAACTAAATCAATATGTGGCATCGACATTTTAGGAGTTCCTATAGGTTCAGACGATTTTATTCAAGACACTACATCCAGCCATGTTAAACGCTGGACTGGGCTAATCGATAAACTTGTTGATATTGCTGAGATTGACCCTCACGTTGCATACGTTGGTATGGTGAATGCGCTACATGCTAAATGGATTCATTTTATGAGATCGACTACTTGCCTACCATTGACTTTAATCGAGTTGATGACGCAATACGATTTCGTTTGTTACCTGCTCTTATCAAAAGGAACATTGACGATAATTGGTTTACCGTAATTACAACACCTATCAACCTCGGCGGCCTTGGTGTGAATCATTCATCTTTTTCATCAGTCCTTGAGTTTGAATCATCGTTGTCAATTTGCACAACTTATGACCGGAACATTTTCGGAGATGAACACGTAGAGCTACAAAAAACAACTATGAACCACATTTCTACGTGGCGAAAAATCAAATTCAAAAGTCGCTTAGACGCTGCTTTAAGTGGTTCAGATATTTCATGTTTGATATTTCACGCTTATCGGCGATCACTCAATTCTTCTCGATCGCCTTCTTTATGATTATGGCTTCTATTTAACCACTGTAGCCTGGTTTTCTCATATCTATCAAACCGTACATTTCAGGTATGTTTTAATTCTTCTTTCTCTCATCCCTCTTCCACACCGTCCTGTGTTCCAAAAGGATCCGTATTAGGTAGTTTTCCTTTCTCTCTTCTTCTTGGTGACTTATCTTCAATTTCTTATAAGTTTATTTTCCATGTTTGCAACATGCTGATGAAATTATTATCTATGATCATGCAACTGCTTTTCGTATTTATGATCTCAGTGTTTCTGCTTTCGACTGTCTTGCCTCAATTTCCAATAATCTTTCTCCCCTTCGCCTTTCACTAAATCCTGATAAATCAAAAATTATGTGGATCCTTCCTCGACGCCTCGGCTTAGAACCTCCTTTTATATTATTAACTTAATTCTTCCTATCGTTGATAATCTCGTTTTCCTAGGCTTACATTTCGACAACTAAATTTCATCTTAACCTTTCGTTTGAGTTAAAATACCCTCATTTACCTTGATTATATGCAAGCTTCGTAAAATTAATAGATTGATCGATTTCCCTTCTTGTATGACTCTCTTTTTCTCAGACTTTCCTGTCATATCTTCTCTCCTATTCTAAAGACTTGATTACTATCGTAATATATTGTCCAACTCACCTAAATCTACTCTTGTTCTCCTACAACAAATCGTCAACATAGCCATTCGGATTCTCCTCCGTCTTCGTCATTTGATTAGACATCCAACTATCTTGCTTCTCTCGATTTGCCTATCATTTATTGTCGTGTTCAAATTAATCTTATTCTCACTGATTTCCGCCTCATAATTTGTCATACCCTTTCCTTTCTCAAACTTTCTTTTCTTGATAATTATCGTCAAATTTACTATTCCTGCGTTCCCGTCATTCTCTTCTTTTACATGTCCCAAACTACTCTACCTCCTTTGACTTCCGCTCTTCCTTGTCTCTGTTCATCCAGTAGAATCATCTGACTGCCAATCAACCTATTTGCCGTGCTTCAAATGTTAAATCCGATCCAATTTAGTCAATATATTTGTTTGGCATTTTCACTTTTTGTTAGTGGACCTATGAGAGTGCAGCTGGCACTCATTTGCAGGTTAAATAAATATATTTTAATTTAATTCGCTTCCATCTATCTATTGTCACTTACACGTGGTGAAATAAATCAATTAGAAAGGATTCTTCTTGTCGTTTTTCCATGCTATGTTCCGGTATTCGAAACGTCGCCTACTATAATCGACTAAAACAACTAATCAGATCAGCTAACTGAGTGTAAGAATTTTATATTATTTATAAATACAACTTAATTGAGAATTCTATGCCATGCTTATAGCATTTGCCATGCTTATAGCATTTGTTTGCCATGCTTATAGCATTTATAAAACAGACAAAATCAGAAGTGATAAGTTGAGATTAGAGAGTAATCGGCCAACTCAATGAAGCAGCCGGCGCTGCTCCGCTGCACCGCTACGCTCTGTCGATGCATGAGACAGTTAAAGAGCGCGGTTCTTCGATTGTGCGCCTTAGTTTATTATCCAACTGCTGCAGGAACGCTATCGCTCCCGGCCCTACTGCGCCAAGCGATTCCACAGCCACTGGCATCAACGAGTATTGCTGTTCGTCGGTATTTTGGTATTTATTCCTCTTAAGTTGCTCCGCATTTGCCGTGACTGTGGATGTAGAGCTGCCAGCCACGTCGCCCACGGCGTGGGCGACATAGCTGACAGCTAACGTGTGAGCCAACACGTTAGCCAACACGTTAGCTGCCAGCACGTTAGCTGTCAGCCACGTCGCCCACGGCGTGGGCGGCGTGGCTGACAGCTAACTTGTTGGCACAAGTGAAAACTCATACAAGGATTTTGCTAGCTTCCCATTCTGTCAAGCCGCCTTTCATCTTCACGAGCAAGGCATGTTGGCTTGAGGCAGGACGTGATTCCAACAGCGGTGAGCGCCATTTGTAACAACTCGTTCACTGAAGCGCAGCGAATAAAACAGCTTTTGCATGTGCGACAGTCGAGAACGTAGGCGCTGTTTCGGAATTTTTTTCCACAAATAAGCGGTACTGTTCGCGACAGTGAGCACTGAGCATCAAAGCAACTGCGGTAGAGATACTGATCGTCTAAGCGGGCGCCGATGGAGGTGATATGGAGCTCATCAAGAAATGTACCAGACCACGGTGAAGCCAATGTTATTGCATTTCTTTAGTCGTCGCAACGTCATACATCTGTAGATAGACCGCGTCGAAATATGAGTCTGTCCATCGTTTCTGAAATATTAGTTCCGGTGAAACGGTTTGCCCGAAATTCTACACTCCATCTGCTGTATGCTTCGACGAAGTCCGGGTCTGGAAAGTTTGAATGAAAAGAATTAAAATTCCGCGGCAGTATGTTGATCAACAGGGCTGCGCAACACACAGACTCGCCAAAAGCTTGGACATCAATTTCGTATGCTTGTTGGAAGCCTATAAGCCGAGCTTTGTCGAGATTGTATCCTATCTCCAGGCTTCCTCGTTGAGGTGTACGTTCAGAACCGCGCTCATTACCCGGCGAACGTCCAAATCGAAATTCAAAAGTTTCACGCTTCGAAAGCAAGGAGAGCAGCGGAGAATGAATCCGATTTTTGGAAGGCTGATGGATTTTAAAAGAGGATAAATGCATCGTGAGAATCAAGTTTGCGTAACCGAGTTCCGGCGCGGTGCTGCTGAATGAATATGAGCTCTAGAACGTCGTCGATAGAGCTCGCATTAAGTTACTAAAATATAATAGATTAATTAGGTTATGGAAATATTTTCCTCATACTCAAAATATACACAATGAGTTTCCTACACAACAACATTTTTATACCGCAAATCCTATCGTGGTAGAATAGCGTATATGCTATATTACAGATGGATTCTTTTGAATTATTAAAATTTATCTAGTACTAACTTATCATTGAGAATGATATTCGTCATTTAATGGTCACTACCGATAATCTTCTGATTACGTTCGTTCAAATGTTATAAAATGTTGGCGGGATTTCGAATTTATTCGTTATTTCATAAGATTGAAAGTAAATCATAAATTGAATAAGTAATAAGTTAAATTACGTAATAAATTTCAAAGTATTTAAAATATTACCGTACAACCTAACGCCTTAAACTTGGTTTACAACTTGGTTTAAATTATTTTTTAAACTATTTAGGATACTAAACAACCTGAAATGAACTAAACAAAATTTTGTAACATTTTTGCATTATTTTTTTTTATAAAAATTAATATAATGTTTTTATATTCTTATATTGTAACAATTTAAATATTTCTTAATAAACATTTTATATTTTTGTATTTAGAAAATCTTAATTAATAAAAATCTCATTTTTTTGAATTCAAAGTTAAATTATTCAATATTTGACTAAATAAACTTGGACCAGTATTTGACCCAAAAAATCTCGCACTATCACTTCTAGATCTGATATGCTCGATGTTGGTCACGTAGCATTTTGTTAACAAGATTACAAGATAAGATACAAAATTACGCTAAGAGACAAAATTAAGTATAATTATTTAGATCCAAATAATTTAGATCGTTTGCATTACATTTTATATAAAAATTTTTTCTCTCTGGACTACTGTTGTCTGTGATTTGTCCCGATCTAAAGAAGGTTTTGTATGTGGATTTAGTGCATCTCGACAGCTTTATCAACTTATTTTCTCAAGCGTGACAGTTTCTGATAAATGTATACAAACAAGACCTGCTATTTGGTTTTAATTTCCACAACTTAACCTACACCTGTTAACGATCATGCTTATGGTCATGCTGCTAATCATCCTTCCACCACAGAGTGCATTCCAGCTGTCACCAAATTCGATACTTCAATTCCCAACGTCGGATAAGCTGTTTTCGCATTTTTTGAACATCGCACAATGCATCCTCGAACTTTTTATCACTCTATGACTGCAATTGGCTCCTCGTATGTTAATGAATATCGTGATTGCTCGAGTTCTAACAACAATCAAACGAATCCATTAAATTTTAATCGATCAATTATGAATTTTAGTTATCCTATTAATGCGTTTTCGACTACATATGATATCTCGGCTTCAAATGAATTCAGCGTATACTCTTACTCGAATGAAACCCGTGTGGCTATTTCTAATCGAACTGCTTCACTTAAGTGTCCGCCCACTTAGTCATCGTATCAGTCCGTCTGTTCATTTTGCATTCATCAAAATTACTTCAATTGAACTAACGGGTGCTAAGAAGAGCTAGACGAAAATAGCGTTTTGTATCATTGTTGGCTAAAGAAGATGATGAGCGAAATAGGTCGTCAACGGATTTTTTAAAGTAGGTGAACTACACGAAAATTTCCATTTACATTTTTGATGGTAAGGAATGACTCGACATTGACTTCGCGTCGACGTTTTTCAAGACAGAAAGTTGAACGATTTTATAGGGTGAACTAGTGGGGGAAATACGACA
The DNA here is from genome assembly GCA_012934845.2 of Pomphorhynchus laevis. Taxonomy (NCBI): domain Eukaryota; kingdom Metazoa; phylum Acanthocephala; class Palaeacanthocephala; order Echinorhynchida; family Pomphorhynchidae; genus Pomphorhynchus; species Pomphorhynchus laevis. The sequence continues at coordinate 37,396 of WNNJ02000976.1, read as the reverse complement.
AGTAGAGTATGATTACACGAGTTAAAACTGTTGAGATAGGATAGAGGACTGTTGGGCTCGGTTTCTAAGAACAACATTTAAAAGTGCGGAAGATAAGAATAAGAAGTAGAAATGAATTTATTAAGACGAGACAGAAAGTGGAGAGACATCACTAAAGAGATACGAATTATCGGTAGAAAGAATCATTTCAATGAGCGAGCGGAAAGCCGAAAGATAAGCATCAAAACGTGCTTAGAGACAAAATAATCGGAGACTCAACATTATAGATAATAATATACCTATCGCAAGAAGGAAATGGCTCACATGGAAATGAAGGAGTATTTCCTAATCGCAGGCTATTTAAATCACTTGCAAATGCATTCGTTCTCAGTCATTTAAAAAATGATTTATTTTTACGTGGCAAATGCGTGCCGGCGCATGCTTACATGACCACAAAAAATCTAAATCATGTGTCGAGAAGGTGGGAACTGAGGAGGTATTTGAATGTGATAACGGAGGGAGCGCATCGGACATCGAGAGGGAGCTGATTTAAGGCAAGTGGGACGGTAACGAGGAAGGATTTGAAGACGTAGTTCTTGGAGTAATTGGGAACGTGAAGTAAGATGGAATGACTAGAGGACAGGGATATAGAAGTAAGAGGTTGATGAACGATGGGAAGCAGACAGCGATGAGACGAAAAGTGACGAGAATAAGGCAGAGTTTGATGTGGATGTGGATCGTGAGCCAGAAGAGTCGGGCAATATATGTGTATATGTGGTCGAAGCGACGGAAACGTAAAAGCATCTTAATGTTCATATCCTAGAACGGTTGATGAGTGTACTCGACTTGAAAATGTGCTGCGTCGGGCAACAATGATTGTTAATTCGGTATAAGTTCTTTCATATGGATACAGACCCAGGGCTCTGCATATGCTTTCTGTACGCAATCTTTGCGATTTGCGAGATATGTGTATGACGTGGGAAATATTCCACAAAGAACATTACATTTTGCTTGGACTGTTGAATATTCGATCTACCCGAACTTTGCGGGTCATTCTCCTTATCTCAGACTTCGCCGAATTGTACGGGCCAAACCAATTCAATTTGAACAAAGAATTGTGAATCCATGGAATCGTCTGAGCGAGCGGACTGTTAGCTAAGTTTCACATAAACAATTCAAATGACGAATTATTTCGAATTTGGATTGATCTTTTCTTTTTTTTCATAATGCACAGTGTGCAACTTTGAACCTTGCTCGCAATGTTGTCAACGTATCATATTCTCTACAACATAAGGCAGGTATTGTCTGGGTTGTTAGATTTTAGCATGACGCCTAACTTACGTGGCCATTCACTATGCCTGTCCTCACAGAATGATTTGCACTAAAATTGCGTAATTTTGACAACGAATCGTTAACAATTGGAACAATCTATGTGATGAGCTAGTTTGATCAAAGACAAGAAAAATTCAAAATTGACTCACTGGAGACAATGGATACAAACATGTTTTTTAATGACAAAAATACAGGCAAAAAGCTATAGGCCATCATGTTTTTTAAATTATTTTCAATGAATAGTTATGCAACTTTAAAATGAACATAGTCGATTCTTTGTTGTACGGACAAAACGAATAGGAAAGCTATAATGCAACATGCAGAACTTATCAATTGATCAATGAAATCATAGTAAAAGCTATTTTATATTATATTAAATAATATAGAATTCAATATTTTGTTTAATACTTCTGATTCGTCGCCATCAATGGTGTTGTTTAATGCCTATGTTGAAATTAAAGGACATCATGTATTGATAATTGAGTCATGTTGAGGGTTCATTCCGTATATGATTAAAGTATTTCGATAGTTTCAAAAACATAAAGAGACTCTAATTTTTTATCATGTGAAGGCTTAATACGCAAAATATTATTCCTCAATATTTTAGACAAAATATACGAATTATAAACATGAAGTTTACGGCACCGTGCACTAACAACTTTTTTCATTCACTAACAACTTTAACCATATACTTTGTCAATATATTGTTAAAGTTTGGCAATAATTATGAGAGCATATGGTAAATTTGATTTTGGGAGTTACGAAATGCACAACACCCAATCACATATATTTAAAATGTACGGAATTTTATTATTGATGGTCAGCATATTGCACTGAAATTACCACCTCTCCAACATATTTTAAACTCTTCAATTCACGATAGTAAAGATAAGGAACTACTTAATCAGATTTTAGAATATCTAATGAATATTTCAGAAACATTCGCTCCAATACGTGCAGTTTCTTCACAATCGAAATTTTCTGCTTGGTTTGATAACGATATGAAGCTTATGTTGAAATCTCGTTATCACCTTTGGCGCATGTCACGTTCAGATTCAAATCTAATTCCTCGTTATCGACTAATACGAAACTTATGCACAAGATTAAAACTAAGAAAGCGGAATGAGTTCTTAGCAGCTATTGTGATTAAGGCTTATGAACAGCCTAAACAGTTTTGGGCATATGTTCGCCGCAATAGAACTATTCCTTCTCTAATCCATTCTATTAATAAATGAATAGTGTATTGACTAATAAAGTTGAAATTGCTGAAGCTCTAGCTTCGGCTTTTCTCTTCCTATGATGATTATGTGAAAACTGATATTAATTGAAGAATAGGAGCTATTTCACAACGATCAACAACTTCGAAAATATATTTCAGTGAAGCTGAGGCGTACTTAAGAAATTTTGATCCCCATAGCTCAACAGGTCCGGATGACATTTTTCCTTTCCTTCTAAAAACTCTGTATTCATGTCTTGTTCCATTTCTTGCCAAACTATTCCAGTACAGTATTTCCAACTCCTGGGTTCCTAATTCGTAGAAGTCTGCAATTATTGTCCCAATTCCCAAGAAATTGATACCGTCATCTTGCTCAGACTATAGACATATAAGCCTCACAAGTTCCATGTGTACAGGTCTGGAGAATTGCCCGTAGAATTTTGCATCATTTAGATGATCACGGGATTATTGCAAATTCACAGCACGGTTTTCGTTTCAAGCGGTCGTGTCTTACTAATCTGTTATCAGCCCGTGAGTTGTGGACTGAGGCGACTAGCTCAGGTAAATGCGTCGACGTTTTCTTTTTAGATTGTTCAAAGGCATTCAATCGAGTTCCGCACTCATATTTAATTAACTTGTTATCTCACTATGGTGTTCCTTGTACCATCTGCAGTTGAGTTCGGGAATTCCTTAGTCGACGTTTCTACAGAGTGTATGGAGCCACGTGTCCACTACAAGTTATGTAAATTGTGGAGTCCCTCAGGGTACTGTATTGGGTCTTCTTCTTTTATCACATTCTAAATGACTTATTATTACGTATCCAAAATCCATGCTTAGCCTTTGTCGATGATGTAAAACTATGGTGCACTAGAGATAGTAAACTGGATGGTAAACTGTTGTAAAACGACCTTGACCGCATTTTTGAATGGAGTGTAGCAACGCGGATGAAGTTAAATAAAAGTAAATGAGTATGTACGAGGTTAGGTAGCGTTGGGATCGATCATAGTTACCACATTGGAGGAAAGATACTTACTATTGTGTCGGAACAAAATGATTGGGGTGTAATAATACACTAGACACTAAAAACACGTTTGAATACTGACTTTGCTCGCAGTAAGGCAGTTTGAGCCCTGTATTGCATCAGAAATTGCTTCTCGAGAATGAATCCTTCTATCTTCAAACATTTTTATTGTTCTTTGGTTCGTCCACATCTTGAGTATCGCATTTAAGCTGCTTTTCCGTGTACTAAAAAAGAAATTACCGATCTTGAATAAGTGCTTCGTCGCGGGTATCGAATTTTCTTTCACAATTCGTATTCGTATGAGGACAGGTTATTCGAATTAGGTTTATCTTCAATGAGACAAAGATTACTGTATCTTGATCTCTTGTCAATATGGGCAGTTGTCAAATCCTTTGTAGGATATTCCACAAATGTTATGAAGTTTAGAACTACGAATTGTCGTGGACATCGCCTAACCCTCTATAAATTTTCCCATAGTAAAAATCCTCGAATAATGAGACACTCCCATCGGGTAATCAACATTTGGAATGCACTACCTGAGGAAATTGCTTGTGCCTTCAACTATTCATATTTTAAACTTTAAGCGACGAAGTTGATTCATAACAGCCCGAACCATCAATCAATTTTGAACTACCCATTTGGCTGGTTACATTCTACACTTTATTTTTTTATTTTTTTTAATATCATCAATGAACACATTGGAGAGCCATTTGCGGCTTTGTCTTGTACTCGATAAAAATTAATAATTTGGTAGATGTTTGCCTATTAACGTTGTAGTGTTGTAATAGCGTTTTGATGTTGATCCCCCATCATCGCCCGTGGCAGCAGAGGGTTATTATTTTAAACAATAACCCTCTGCCGTTATAATAATCTGAATGATAATATTCAGATTATTATAACACTATTATTAATAATTTGCACTATTAATATTTATTTTAACGGAATTGTTGTAGGTAGTTGATTTTAAGGCTAGGTGAACCAGAAATTTATTTCGTCATCTAATTAATTTTAATTGAATAATCTTATAACAGCCAGTTTTCATAAATAAAACGGCCAGATCGCTCTATTTGTAACACTTCGTCTGTTTACGGATCGCGTAAGTTCGATCCGTAAACTTAAATTATTGCTTAAATTATTGTAATGCTTAAATTATTGAGATAAATTATTACTTTCTGGTAGGTGATACCTCCCGGATGCCTTTGCTTTGTTAGAAACAATATTTTTTATTTGAACAGTTTTGTGTTTGAAGTTGCATTTTTAGTTGCATTAGACTATTTTCGTAAAAAATAGTTTAAAAAGTATTTACCTACATTAATACCTACATGCTAGCTGCAAAAAATAGTATTTGCGTTATCCATGAATTCTTTTTAAATTCGACTAAACTTTTACAATAAACTGCTTTATCTTTAAGCTTATTCCAGAATCCGATAAATCGACGATCAAATTGTACTGCAAACAATTTATTAAATTAAAATCAAGTTCTTTGTTTCGTAAGCCATATTATAATTGAATTGTTTGATTTGCTCCTTCTGTGAATGTATTTCATTTAAGATTATTGATTTTTTATATTGTATTTACTTTGTGCATAAACAGGAACAAATAGCTCTGGGCCGAACCTATTTCTTACATGATAGTTTTCCATTTATGTGAATATGTATATTTAATTTTTTATTTGAAATATTTTTAAACTGTTAATTTAAATTTATATAATTATGCAATGTTTTCTCGGCCGTGTCTTCAATCAACAAAGTCACGGAAAATAAAAATTTTCATAATCGATATGGTAAAGGCAAGCATCCAATAATTATAGAACTTTTATCGAACAAGTACTAAAGTTTTATCGACCAGGCAATTTTACTGAACAATTACTAGATGTTAAAAGCTTCTAGTGCTTCATACTAGCAACACACTAATGCTAAAGAACTTTACCATATTGAGTATTATGATGTCCTTTACGCTGATCATGTATCTCTTGAATGATATGTATATAAAGATATCCTTTGTATTTAATTTATATTTAGGCGGCTTTAAATAACGGTATCTACTTTATATAATTATCTTATTTTCACTTTTTTTCAAAATAGCGAATGCAAGGTTTAATTGTGATCATCGTTCTTCTCATGTATGCTAGTTGATTTGAAATTATTATTAATTTTATTAATTATTAAAAATTTAAAAATTTTAAATTTTGAATCGCAAGGCCCACTAGCGGGAACCTTAATTGTATAGGTTCTACAACCTTAGTTGTAGAACTTACGATATTATTTAAATAAATAAATTATATATTAAAAAAATAATTATTAATAATGATAAAAGAAAATAGAAATCTAACATCAGTTTGAGAAGTTCAGTTATATGGATGGCAAGGCTCTATTCTCTAACATTTGCAAAGCAGAGGCTCGAATATTCCACTAGTATCATAGTTACCACATTGGGGGAAGATACTTACTATTGTGTCGGAACAAAAGGATTGGGGTGTAATAATACACTAGACACTAAAAACACGTTTGAATACTGACTTTGCTCGCAGTAAGGCAGTTTGAGCCCTGTATTGCATCAGAAATTGCTTCTCGAGAATGAATCCTTCTATCTTCAAACATTTTTATTGTTCTTTGGTTCGTCCACATCTTGAGTATCGCATTTAAGCTGCTTTTCCGTGTACTAAAAAAGAAATTACCGATCTTGAATAAGTGCTTCGTCGCGGGTATCGAATTTTCTTTCACAATTCGTATTCGTATGAGGACAGGTTATTCGAATTAGGTTTATCTTCAATGAGACAAAGATTACTGTATCTTGATCTCTTGTCAATATGGGCAGTTGTCAAATCCTTTGTAGGATATTCCACAAATGTTATGAAGTTTAGAACTACGAATTGTCGTGGACATCGCCTAACCCTCTATAAATTTTCCCATAGTAAAAATCCTCGAATAATGAGACACTCCCATCGGGTAATCAACATTTGGAATGCACTACCTGAGGAAATTGCTTGTGCCTTCAACTATTCATATTTTAAACTTTAAGCGACGAAGTTGATTCATAACAGCCCGAACCATCAATCAATTTTGAACTACCCATTTGGCTGGTTACATTCTACACTTTATTTTTTTATTTTTTTTAATATCATCAATGAACACATTGGAGAGCCATTTGCGGCTTTGTCTTGTACTCGATAAAAATTAATAATTTGGTAGATGTTTGCCTATTAACGTTGTAGTGTTGTAATAGCGTTTTGATGTTGATCCCCCATCATCGCCCGTGGCAGCAGAGGGTTATTATTTTAAACAATAACCCTCTGCCGTTATAATAATCTGAATGATAATATTCAGATTATTATAACGCTATTATTAATAATTAAGGTTACTATAAAAATAACATCAAGCAGAAAATTGTAAAATATATAAATCAACACAATAATATAAAGAATAAATTTAAACTCTTAAGTGGCAAATTTTTATGGATGGATAATAAATAATATACTTTGCATTAGAATAAGATACTAGATAGTTATTTCAGAGGAAATACATCATTAGCATGTATTTGGCCCCGCTGCTATGTTGGGTAGAGGAGTTAGGGGCCGAAACCTGATAGCATAGCAGTTCCTCCTGATGACCTCTAATTCTTATTCTGATACAACGTCTGTTATTTATTAGTCAATTCATAAAAATGACGTTTATTTTAAATTTTATTTTTTATTTTTATTTTTTAACTTGATTTAAATTATAGAAAATCTAAAAACAATTATTAATTTTATTATTTAATTATTAAATTTTGATTTAGCATTATTATGTTTTGTTTATTTTATAATTATATAACAATACGTAGACTCAGTTAGCTGATTTAATGGTTGAAGTGTGATTCGCAAAGCGAGGTCACGTGTAATAGTGTCATGACAAACTTATTTGCCCACGAGTTCTCATCGATATTTTGCTACTCACGGACATTGTGTAGTTCTAAATCAGAAAAGAGTTCATAAGCATTCGATCGATCTAATGTGTCGTTTTGTGCTGACGATGTTTCGAAACTTCTCCGTAAACTAAGACTGAACACCGCTGCAGGTCCTGACGGACGTCCCTTAATTCTTTTGAAAAATTGCTCCGCAAATATATTCATGTGTTCCGTATATTTTAGTTTTCTATTCTCCAATCTCGAATGTCTTCACGCTGGAAGGAGCCCATTGTAGTTCCAGTGTATAAATAGGGAGATCGACAGGTGTGTAAGAACTATCGCCCAGTTGACTTGACATATATTATTTGAAAGTTGCTTAAAAAGCTAATAGTCAAACAAATCTTCTGATTTGGAAAGCAACAATAACTCACTGACTCACAACACGGTTTTAGACCAAGTAGATCAACAATAAGTAGTTTGGTTTCCAACTCATGACAGTCTTCATTTGATTGACGAGTTCAATCGGATATACTTGTCGTAGATTTATCTAATGCTTTTGATTCAGTTCCGCATGATCGTATCATTCATAAATTAAGGTCACTTAGTGCTTGTCCAATATATGTGGCCTGGATTGCAAATTACTTAAATTCACGCTAATTCAGAGTACGTGTAGGAGATATGTCCATCTCATTCGCTATTCATTCTGGTGCTCCACATGGTGCTGTTTTCTCACCACTTGTTTTTATTGTCTATATCAATGATCTCACATATGTAATTCGTTCTAATATCGTTATGTTTGCTAACGATATTAAGATATGGCGGCGTATTAGATATGGAAGAGACATTAAGATCATTTAAGATGATTTGAATGTCTAGAAAAATAGGCATCGGAAAATGGTTTGATGGTTAACCCCCTAAATGTGGCACATGTTCTTTGGTTCTTCACTCAACTCATCGTATCATATTAGTTCGATTCAAATAAGCCAAGTAAGTGAATTTAAAGATCTTTATGTGATGATGACTAGTAGTTTAAAAACTAATGTCCACACTTGATATATTTGTAATCGAAGCTATCGTATTTTATGAGTGTTTTTTAAGTCTTTTGATCGGATAAGTCCATCAATGTTCAAGCTACTATTTTGATCCTTTATTCTACACATCCTTGAATGTGGTTTACCTGTAACTTATCAACAGACTTTAAGGGAATCCCGTGACATTGAGAACCTCTTACGTAAAGGGTCACGCATGATTCCGAATTTCTCCAATTTGAGATTTCCTGAACGTTTGACATCTCTACGTATTGGCACCTTCAAATATCGCTGATCCACCATTGATTTATCAACTTCAGTCTTACTTGTTTTTAATGGCTTTATGGGTTTCTCCAGCTTACTATCTATGAATGATAAACCAGAAACTCTTGGGCATGTGTGGAAATTAATAAAGTCTATTATAAGAATTACTCTTCACCATCGATTTGCAACCAGGGTAATTAATTAGTGGAATGGACTAAAGTGGATGCATATCTCTCGTAGTATATCAAGTGATGCTATCAAGAAATCCATCGAAACCGAAAGAAGGAATTTGCGACTTCCTTTTGATTGAATTTTTTATTTGTTGACGTTTTTGATCATGTTATGTAAGCGATACGAGTTTGTAGCTCATTTGCTGCTGTTTGTTACAATAATCCGTAAAATGGATTTAATTCGTAGTAATTCAATTCTTCAGCGACTTTTAAAAATTACGGCGTTTCCGCGCTGCACTTCCGTGCTTATCCTTAACATCAGCCAGCTCAAAGCGTGCTTGTTTTCCGTTGTCCACGACAGTCATTTTTTTGATGGCAGCGAGGAGCGACTGTGCACTAGGTCCGATCGCGTTCATCGTCTTGACGGCGACATGCACGAAATGAAAAATGTTGGCATCTAGGTTCTTGTACTTGTGGTAATTTCCGTCTTATGGCTGGCGAGCGACAGAGCCACCGGAAGACACAGCAAGGGCTAAATAGCTGGGCACAAGAGTGTTCGGACATGTGAATTATTAATAATAAATATAACTATGATTATGATTATGGCCATTTACTTGTCTACTAAGTTTCGTTATTAATTGATAATTAATTTGAATTATTATGGCCGTTTACTTGTCATACTAAGTTTCGTATTAATTGATAATTAATTTGAATTATTATGGCCATTTACTTTTCTACTAAGTTTCGTTTTGGGAGGCGAGACAAAAAATAACGAATTACAAGCTGAATGTACGAAATATTTTTTGTGATTTCTTTTTGGAATATTAAATTAATAACATAATTTTTTAGAATAATTTTCGTAGTAGTAGCGCCTGTAGGAATAAAGATTTTCACGGCTAATATAATTTTCTCAGAATATGCAGCACGTTAAAGTAGCACTGCGCGTACGACCATTAATTGCCCGTGAAGTTGAGAATAATTCAAAGACTATTGTGAATATCCTGTCTTCAAATTTGGTGAGTAATCTTCCTTTTCGTAAAAGTCAAAATTAAGCTTTTTATATTTAAAAAGATAAACGTCGACACTTATGAATATGAATTTGATAACGTATTTGATATGGAGACTGCTGATACTGATATATACAGACAGAGCGTAAATCCTTTAATTCAAAGCTATCTATCAGGTTAGCCAAAAATAACGACTTTGTTTACTGCTCGGTCATCTTAGCCGATTTGTTATGCTTGGCCGATATTATTTTATATTGTTTATATACAATATTATTTATATATTTTTCAATTATTCACACAAGACAAATTCTTTTAAATATTTTTTTACAACGTTTCGGTCATACACAGTGACTCTTTTCAAGTTAGTAGTACACAGTGACCCTGAAAAGGGTCACTGTGTATGACTGAAACGTTGTAAAAATTTATTTAAAAGAATAGGTCTCGTTGAATAATTGATTATGCCTAAACATATGATTAGATGGCACACGAACGTAATTTTAACAATATAATTTTATATTGTTAAAATTTTATATAATTTTATATTGTTATAATTTTATATTGTTGATGGCAACGGGCCACAGCTTGATCGCTGTGGCCTGTGGCGTCGTCTGTCCAACTTAATTTCGTCAGACTGGGCGCATGTTGAATCTGAATCTAATAAACGTTCCCGACATCAAAACTTTGACAGGTCTTGTTATGTGTTGTTTGCAAATTTAAGTGAATCTGCAAGTAGCGTTTTGAAAACTCGTTTTGATAATGACGTTGATGCAGTCAGGACCATTATTTCCACCATGTTCGACAATTCAGATCGAGATGTTGTGTCCAAGTTAACTGTCAGGAGTATGTTTCGACTTGGTAGGAAAACATCTGATAACCATCCTAGGCTTCTAAAGGTTGTCCTCGGATCAACTATTGAAGCTAAGTCCTTCTTAAATCGAGGATTCAGACTAAAAAATCAACATGTTCGTATTTAAAAGGATCTTTCTCACGAAGAGCGTATTTTATTACTTAATACTAAGCAGAAGCTTGCATGCCGTCGTGGCGAAGGTGAGGTGGATTTGTGTGTCAGAAATTTTCGTGTTTGCCAACGCAAGCCATTTGTGCGTTGGCATCCAATCTGCATGGACCTTTGAGTGCTGGTTCTATATCTGTGGGTTCCCTTGTGGATTTCAGTTTGGTGAAAACGGGTATTGCAGCTTCTACAAATAAGCGTGATCTTCTCATTGAATATTCTAACATTCGTAGCTTAACTTCTAATCTGGATGATCTTAGCATTATGTTGACTACAAAACATTTTGTCGTCTTTGCCGTATCTGAGTCGTGGCTGCATAGTGGGATTAGTGATGTTACAATTAATATTCAGGGTTATACCGTAACTTAGTCAGATAGGTGTGATGTTCGTCGCGGGAGTGGTGTTGCCATCTATTTAGCTCACGGAGTGGTTGTAGTCGGTTCGGTCGAGTATTTCACTAGTGAAAGAACTTGTGAGTGCTTGATGTTAGACGTAATATTATCTGAACTTAGATTTTCGCTTGGTGTCCTTTATAGAACTCCTAAATAATCTGGTTTTGACGATGTACTGCGTAATTCTCTTAATTCATGTAAGCGTCATCGTCCTTTCGTCCCATCTGGTGATTTTAACATTCTGAGTGTTGTGTTAGTGATGTTGGTGGTTTTAGTATTGATCATTGCAATGCTTCTGAAACTCAAATATGGCAATTCTTGACTCACGATTTATTACTCGTTCAATTACCTACCTGTCCTACCAGACTATTCTGCAATAGTTCATTTATACTTAATCTACTCTTTTCTCGAAATTGTGATCATGCTTGTGACACACGCTATGTATCTCCTCTGGGATTGAGTGACCCTGTAATCATTCAATTCGGTATTCGTCCTTCTATGGTGGCTATGATGGAGGATGCTGAGCCTATTTGGTCAAACGGCTGTGGCATAAGGCAGATCACACAGCTCTCTTGACTTATGCAGATTGTATTAACTTTTGTTGTAATGACGGTTCAGTTGACTGTTGCTGGCATGTAATTCGTGATAAGTTACTTAAAGTTTCAAATAAGTTTGCCCCAAAAAAGTAATCACGAAGCGTTACAACTGCAAGCCAGTTTGGTTTGACCATGATCTCAAAAAAGAACTGTACGAACGAAACCGTTTCTTTAAACTATCACGTAATGACACATCGTTCATCTCATCTTTCAGACAAGCTCGTAATGTTTTTAAATGACTCTTTACTAATAAGCGTGTTAATTATGAGTACGACCTCGTAAATTCGATTGGTTAAAATTCCAAACGTTTTCGGATATACATGCGCCAAAATGGAAATGTTCCCTGTGATATTCCTCACTTGGTTGTTGATGATTGTCTATTGTGTTCTCAGGTCGACATTGCCGAGGAATTTGCAAATTAATTTACTCTAAGCAGTGTTTCGTCGGTATCCGACATTAATTATGAACTACTCAGATCTCATGTCTCCGGTGATTTGATTTAAATTACTAAAGATGAAGTATTTGCCAAATTGATTCTGCTGTCGGGGTGTTCATTTGCTAATCCTGACGATATTCACTCCTTTCTTTTACGTATCTTGAGTGCCCACCTCTCTCGGCCCTTGTCAATACTGTTTCACCTCTCTTTAAACTCTGGCAAATTACTGCTCGACTGGAAACGTGCCATGGTAGTACCTGTTTATAAGAAAGGTGCGCGGAATTCAGCTAGTAACTACAGGCCTATAAGTTTAACTAGCCATATAAGTAAAACTATGAAGCGTATAGTTCACGAAAGGATAATGAGTCACTTGGTGTAGTCCAGATAGATTTGCTCTCAACAGCATGGTTTCAGAAAAGGCAGATTATGTCTATCGAATCTATTGTGTTCTCGTGAGGCGTGGGTCGCAGAATTATCTCGAGGTAGCTCTATCGATGCCCTGTTTCTTGATTTTAATAGATTATTCGATCGCGTGCCTCATTCTCAGTTGATACAAGCATTATTCGATCATGCCATTCCCCGGATGCTTGTAGCGTGGGTTGCTGATTTTTTGTCATCTAGAAGCTATATAGTACGGGTTGGTGATTGTTCTTTCTCCTCGTAGTGTAACTTCAGGGATTCCTCAGGGAACTGTGCTTGGCCCATTACTTTTTAACATTTTCATCACTGAACGTAGATGCGCATCTGCCAGAAGAATGTTGTTCTTGATAAAAAACTGCTTCAAGTTTGTGTCATTCAAATGTTTTAGAATTCTATTTAATGCACTTGTAAGACCACATATTGAGTTCGCGATAAAAGCCAGTATTCCAACGTCCAAAAAAGAGTTGAATAACTTAGAAAATATTATTCGTCGTGACAGCAAACTGTGCTCGAGTTGTTCTCATATGAGTTATCGCGACAGAGGTAACATCCTAGATATGTTAGTAATGTGGCATATCGCCAACGGTTCGGATGGATATCCCACCCATTCGGTGAAAATAAACGATAGACGATGCCACAGTGGTCATCCCCTGTTGTTAAGGATATCGTCCCATGGTCGCAGTTCACGGTTGGATCGATTGTCTTATCTTTGTGCAAATGCTTGAAATCGACTATCGTCCGAAATCGTGATGGCCACAGACGTTAAGACATTCAAGACTGCTATCATAAATTGGACGATTAACGGAGTGAATAATGAAGATTATCTCTTTTATTGATATTTTTATGTTGATTTTGGTGTATGTAATGATGTTCTTCGTGTGATCGAGCGAAACGGCTTTATAGCCAATACTTGCTCGTGAAAACACGCAATAATAACACTGTAACTTTGTACTAATTAAAAATAAACTTTATAAAAAGAATAAAAATTTTAGTTTAATTTTATTGCTAATTAATATAGCAGTTCAGGAAAAAACTGATATCAATTTTCGGTTCCTATTCCTCTACCCAACATAGCAGCAGGGTCAAATACATGCTAAGGACCTATTTCCTCTTTTGAAATTTGATTATTTAGTGTACCTTATTCTTATTTTATTTTATAAAAATAAAATAATAAAATAATAAATAATTGAATAAAATAAATAATTATAAGATTTTTTATAATTTAAATCAAGTTAAATATTGAAATTTAAAATAAAAGTCAATTTTTATGAATTGACTAATAAATAACATACGTTGTATCAGAATAATGAGTAGATGTCATCAGAAGGAACTGCTATGCTATCAAGTTTCGGCCTCTAACTCTTCTACCCAACATAGCAGCGGGGCCAAATACGTGCTAAGGACGTATTTCCTCTAATGAAATTTGATTATACTCCAATACAAAGTATATTGTTTATTATAATATTTATTAAATTCGCTTAACAGATTAAATTTATTTTTAATGAATAAAAAATCGTATTTATGCAAATTATCGACATTAAATGAATTCATTAACAAGGATATAGTAAAAACACAAAATAAAATATAATACACGATATATCTATTATCTTACCCCTACAACACATTATCATATCCGCTGTTCGAGTGCTCCTACATTTCCACACTTTCAACCACACATCCACACATATTGCCTACCTCGCCTGGTCCACCATCCATATTCCAATCCAACTTCGCCTTCTCGTCACTTTTCGTCTCATCGATGTCGCATCACCATCGTTTATCAACTGCCCTTTCTTAGCCGACACTTGACCCACCTCGCTATCGCTGCATTCAAGTCATTCCCTCTTACTCCATGTTTCCAATTACTCTAACAACTACGGTCCCCGATCCTACCTCTTCGCCGCCCCTCGCCTGGAATCAGCTCACTCTCGACGTCCGTCGCGCTTACTTCTTTATTACATTCCAATACCGCCTGCCCTACCCACCTTCTAGACAAATGATTTAGATTATTGTTCTTTTTTTGTAGTAATGTAAGCGTGTGCCGGCACGCATTTGACACGTAAAAATAAATCATTTTTATATTGATAGCTCGGGCTCCAGGTTTGTTAAGCATGCATGCAATTTATAACCGTCCCTATAAGTGTGCAAATTCATTCAAAAATTCGAAGAGTTTAAACAAACCCTTAATATTTCAATTCTTTGGCTTATCTAGTTGTTCATTTTCGGCGTGACGGCGGTTTTTTAACACTAAATAAAGACTGCTAAAATCATAAGATTTTAACATTCAGGAAGCTTATAAAACTGTCAACCTTAATAAGAAAGAATTTCAAAACAACTTTTTAAATTAACACGTTCAGGAAAGTATAAACCTGCATGCTTTTTTACAACGTTCGTCGGGAAGCTTAACCCGGGATGCGCCTACCACATAGATCTGGCCCCTAATGGGGCGTTTCGACCTTAGTCTACTCATCACTACATGGTGGTCTCATCAGTGTGTCCCTGTAGCTACAGAACTTCGATAGTACTTAATCCTCAGTAAACCTCTGAAAGGAAATCACTAAGCGCACGCTCCACCAGTGACCAGCCTCACATCTGGTATAGTTTGCGTAAGCAGTGACTTCACAGGACAGCACGTGTGCTATCGTTCCTTCCTTCATCAACTTACTGAAGTTGCTGAACAGGCAACACGCTTGAATACAGCTGAAGCACAATGCACTAGCAAAAACTTTCTAGCTACAAAGCATGAGCTCAAGCGCAGATTCTAAGAATCGTCATTCACATATAGTGGTTATATGAATTGAAAACTACTGGTGACGTTATATTATAAGAAAGAATTTCAATACAACTTTTTTTAATTAAGACGATCAGGAAAGTATAAACCTGCATGCTTTGCTCGTGCTTTGTGGTTAGAGAGCTTTTGCTCGTGCATTGTGCCTCAGTTGTATACAAGCGTGTTGCTTGTTCAGTAACCTTAGTAAGCTGATAAAGGAACGATAGCACACGTGCTGTCATGTGAAGCCACTGCTTACGCAAACCATAGATGTAAGGCTAGGCACCTGTGGATGAGCGTGCGCTTAATGAATTTCTTTCAGAGGTTTACTGTAGATTAAGTACTGTCGAAGTTGTATAGCTACAGAGCTACACTAATGAGACCACCATGAAGTGATGAATAGACTAAAGTCGAAATGCCCATTGGTGGAGCGTATGTGGTAGGCGCATTCTGAGTTAAGCTTCCCGACGAACGTTGTAAAAAAGCATGCAAGTTTATACTTTCCTCTTCGTGTTAATTAAAAAAGTTGTATTGAAATTCTTTCTCATAATATAACGTCACCAGTAGTTTTTAATTCATATAACCACTATATGTGAATGACGATTTTGTTTCTCGCGAATACCTTGATTTCCTGTCGTTTTATCCGCCTAATCAAATATTCTCAATCTAATCATTCTAAGCCCTCTCTACTAAAAATTTTTCAAGCATCGCTCTCACGCGTCCTCTGTACTTTCCCAACGATTTAAACTCATCTCCTTTTCAGCCATTCCCATTTTCCTCGATCGCACCCCTTCCAAAATCGCTCAACTCTCTTCTGACCGCATCAAAAAACGCCGTCGCGAGGAAAACGTCGAAACAGCTCTGTTCATCCGAAACATCGACGGAAATTTTCAAGTTGTCCACACCCTCCCCGAAATTAGATGACGTTTCACATACCCTCTGTATTTTCTACGCTAGCCCACGATCTCATTCTCAACCTCTTCAACAACCAATCCTTTGATGTCTTCTGACTCACCGAATTATGACACTCCGATCCTGACGACATTTTGCATTTGTCGTCTGCGCTCTGCTGGTTGCACACTAGTCGAATTCGCCCGCCTTTTCAGCTTATCACTTTCTAAATTCTCTAACATTGCGGCATTGTCACTGATTAATTCGCGAAATCACTCACCCTTTCAGTCCTTGCTTTTTGAATTGATCACTTGTCGTTCTTCTATCCCGATCACTCTGGATCTCGCAATTTTATACCGTCCTGGTTCATCAGCTCCTAGCTCCTTATTTTTTACCGAACTTCATGACCTCCTGTCCCACTGTTTTTTGTCCTCCATTCGCTCGCTCGTTCTTGGCGACTTCAATATCCGCCTCGATCGCTCCTTTTCACCGATTCCATTCGGTTCATCAATATTATATCCAACTACGACTACAAACTAATCTCCACAGCCCCCACACATATCCTTGGTTCGTCACTCTATATAATCGCTGTTCCCGATATTTTTCCTGCCCACATCTCACTGTCCATCTACGACCCTGGTCTATCCCATCACTTTCTCGTCACCCTTGATCTCACTTCCAATCACACCCAGCTCTTCACACTTACCAACCTACGTTGTCTTTGGAGAAATCTTGACCTCTCCCTTCTCCGCTCTCCCTTACACAAATTGTCTCTAACCTCTTCCACAGTAACATATCCCTCTCCTCACGATTACACCTTTCTTTTCGACTCTGAACTCACATAAACTTTCGATCTTCTCTTGCCCTTTAAGCCTCACCCTCACATTCGCTTGCACTGTCATATCCACATGCTCAATCCGTCTCTCCGTGATTCATATCTTGCTTTTCGTCGGTTTTATCTCAACCTACTACGCATCAAATGCAACTTCTTCAAAAGCATAAAATTATACATCACTTCATTCAACTCTAAATCTCTCTGACATACTTTCAATACAATCCTTTCTCGCTCCTCTTCGTCATGCCACATCAATCCCCATGATTATTTGTCATTTTTACAGACCAAAGTATCCACATTGTTCTCTCACATCCTTGTCTCCAACAAATTCCTCTCTTACCTGTCTTGCCTTATCCTCCCGAAACTCTTTCATCGTATATTTGTCTCTCCAGCCGAAGTCTCATCTTTCCTCATGTCCTTGCCAAACAAAACCTCACCTGCCGATCCCTTGCCTACCATTATACTTAAATTTATATGCTTATCGATATTCCTTTTTTTCGCCACCTTGTTTAACTCGTCAATCCGCAGTCATATCTTCCCTTTACCATGGAAATCCGCAATCATTCGTACCCTCCTTAAGACACAATCGCTCGACCCCTTCCTTCTAACTATCGCACCATTTCACTCCTCCCGTTCAAATCCGATCAGCACCAAAGTACGGAGTAAGCAGATAATAAGTGTCGAAACGTGAAATGTAGGTCTGGGTTAGCAACTGATGAGACCAACTCAGGCTGATCAGTAGCGTCCTGCTGTATCAAGAATAAGAACAATACATGTGAGGATAATGTCGTGCCACAACCAGAAGAATTTTAGCTAACATATGCAATCATGTTAAATTAACAACTCAAAATGTTACAAATTGTAAAAATATTCAACAAAATCACAAAAAATTAAAGTATAAAGATTCATAAGAAAATCTCGCGGGCCGCACAATATCCTCTCACGGGCCGCGTGTTTGACACCCCTGATCTAGATGATTTGCTTTCAAAGTTGTTTTATATTTCACCAGTGATCGTGAATTATCGTTTTATTTCAAAAAAATTTGATTAAATTTTTTTCTGATTCCTGAATGAATTTGTGAATGAATATCTGTGAATTTGCTAACACACATATTTTAACGGATTCTTCGTAATCAAACATTAGTTTTTTGTTATTAAAAGTTATATCAAATATTAGATTATACATTAGGAGGAACATTGCAGTTCCTCCTGATTAGCTGTTTCTTATTCTGATACATCGTCTGAAATGACGATGAAATTGACTTTTATTTTAAATTTTAATTATTAATTTTATCGTTATATAAATATAAATTGTATAAAATCTATTATAATATATCTAATCCAATACGTTGACTCAGTTATCTGATTTGATTACCTGAAATCTTTTCTCAATTAAGTTCAAAATATTTCTTAAACCATTTTCCACTCTCTATGTTTGGTCAAATAATAGGAGCCGGAACCTGATTACATATCAGTTCATCCTGGTAACTTCTAAACCTTATTATGATACATTGTCCATTTATTTATTAGTCATATATTATTACAGGAACGAAGAAGAAAATATCCTTTATTTGATTAAAATTCTATATTTCGATAGCTCCTGATATCATCATCAGGATTACAAAAAAATGTGAAACATTTTTTTGACCTGTGAACTTTGTTTTCCCTGTAATATAACCAATACGAAAATACAGAAACTATTTATTCTTGTTATAAATAATAACACAATGATACGATATTATTTTTCTGCTAATTTTCAAGCATTTAAGTTAATAACATCAAGCAGAAAATAGTAAAATATATAAATCAACACAATAATATAAAGAATAAATTTAAACTCTTAAGTGGCAAATTTTTATAAATGGATAATAAATAATATACTTTGTATTAGAATAAGATACTAGATAGTTTTATCAGAGGAAATACATCATTAGCATGTATTTGGCCCCGCTGCTATGTTGGGTAGAGGAGTTAGGGGCCGAAACCTGATAGCATAGCAGTTCCTCCTGATGACCTCTAATTCTTATTCTGATACAACGTCTGTTATTTATTAGTCAATTCATAAAAATGACGTTTATTTTAAATTTCAATTTTTTTATTTTAACTCGATTTAGATTATAAAAATCTTATAACATTTATTTTATAAATAAATTATAAAATTTTAATTATCAATTAAATTATCAATTTTTTTATCAATTTTGATTAAGCATTATTATGTTTTGTTTATTTTTTAATTATATTAAATACGTAGACTCAGTTAGCTGATTTGATTTCTTATAATGGAGAAATTTACCTTAGCGAGGAATAGATAAAATAAAACTTTTGAAATGTAGGGCTGCTCATATCGCCAGAACTTTATTATAAATAATATAAATTAATATAATATAATATTTTAATTTATATATTAATATAAATTATTGATTAAGTTTAAACATTAAAATTCAGTTTTATTTTCAGTATAAGATTTGAATTAAATATCTATAAAAGATTGTGAAAGAATGAAAAATATTGTAAAAGACTTTTTAAACAGGTGTTTCAAAAATAAACAGAATCCCATTAATATATTAAAATTAATTTTTGCAGGGAGTATATTAAAGATTTATAAAATATTTACTTTGAAATTTGCTTTGTAATTAAACTGTAAATGATTTCAGCGTTTTAGATAATAGTTTCGGTCATTAAGAGAATATAATATTGATGTATAATTTAATATATAATTAAAATTTTGATCTATTGAACATTTTGGCCTTAATGGAATATCGACTTACTTTTGAACATTACTTATCCACCATTTTCAACTTTCTTATCTACCATTCTGGTGTTACTCACAATGGCAGAACTTTCATTAAACTCTGTTTAATCAAAGTATAATTTTAAAATTGAATAATTGTTCCATGTAAGAAGAAAGCAAATATCTGAAATCTAAATATTGACTTTGGTTATAATTTTATAAGCTTTGTAATAAATTATAATCCTATTATCTGTAATAAATTATAATCCTATTAACTTAATTACCCTATGAGTTGTCCCTTTCTATCGTGGAATCGGACTTCACTGTTTCTTCACTAGTATCCTCACTTTCCCAGCTCTAAAATTAAATTTATTCACATCATGAAACATCATTATATTCTATTAATACAAAACTAAATATATAAGTAGACAAAATTACAACATGCTTTGAATACTTGTTACTATTATATTTTACCAGCTGAACTTGTGGCTATTATGTTTAAACGGAATGTTTTTGATTTCCTAAAATAAAATTTAAAACAATATTTAATAAATGATAAATAATATGATAATAAAAACGTCATTAGCACGTATTTAGTTCCGCTGCCATATTGGGTCGAGAAATAGGGATCGAAACCTGATAGCATAGCAGTTCATCCTGATGACCTCTAATTCTTATTATGATACAACGTCTGTTATTTATTAATCAATTCATAATAATTGACTTTTATTTTAAATTTCAATTTTTTATTGCTATTATGTTTAAGCAAATGTTTTTGATTTGCTTGAACACAATTTTTATCTTATTTTATTATTTAATTTAATTTTATTGCATTTACTTATAAAAATTTTAAATAAAAGTTAAATAAAAGTTTTATTTTATTAAATAAAGTTACTTTTAATAATAAAAGTTATTATTTTAACACAATAACGTCGATTTAGATATTAAAAGTTTTAATAATTCGAATGTTTTTATAATATGCATTATAAAAATGATGCAATATAAAAATTACAATTATTAAAATGATATTACAATCAATATTACAATTATTAAAAACATAACACTTGAAAAGGGCTATTGCAATTGTCGAAAATTTGTGAACAATAATTTTCTTTTTCTATTCCTCTCGATGTTTAAACGCCTTGATTAATTGAATAGCACATCGAACGTATCATTGGATATTAATTTAAAATTTTAATTTGACAAATATAAATTGTTTAAAATCTTATATAATTATTTATTATGTATTTTTATTTTTAATTTATTTGTAATATAAACTACGTAAACTCAGTCATATAATCTGATTTATATTTTATTATTCTTCCCTAAGGCTTAAACGTTTCAATTATTGCATATGGGCAAACGGGAAGTGGAAAGACTTTTACATTGGGTCTCTCAAAAGAGTTTCTTGAAAATAAAATTGGGATCATTCATACTATTCTCAACGAAATATTTTCTAACTGTAGTTCTGATGCTGGACTATCCGTTAGCTTTATAGAGGTGGATTTAATTAATTTATATTTTAATTTTTGTATCAAAGTTATTGATATTATTTTTAAGATTTATCAAGAGCAAATCAGGGATCTTTTGAGCGACGAACTCAAAGATAATTTTGTTATCAAGGAAAATAAAAACGGAACTGTTCAGGTTAGCAAGCTCTTAACAATTGACATTATATTTATTTTTAAGCACAACACAATATTGTGATTATTATCGTTTTTTTAAATTCATAAAAAAATAATTTCCATTTCATCTGCTTATCATGAAGAGAGTACATAAAAATACGTATCATGAAAATACGAAGAGCTTATAAAATTTCACACGGTCACTCTCTGAGGATTAGATAGTGTGGCTTACGCGTTTATAAAACAGATAGCAGCGATACATGCTTCCTGGAGCACCCACAATTAAGCGCAAATTGGTCATACTTACAGATACCTTTTTCTAAGAATAATTGTGAGTTTGATGTCCATAACAGGATTTTGTAATATGTACAGTCCGGAATATTACAACGAAATCAATATAACATCAGTAGAACATCTATGCACCATAAAGAATTGTGAACAAATACTAAACACATTTGTTGGAATATAATTAAATATTTTTAAGAAAAAATTTGAAAATTAGGTTTAAGCAACACATACAAAATATACAGCATAATCGTCAAACTATATTTTATGAGATTAATAGGACATGATATTAAAAACATGATATTTTTGATAAATTTTTCAAAATTAAAAAAATAAATTAACATCAAAAATGAAAGATAATAAACAATAGAGAATGCCTTTAATTTCATTACATGAATTGTTCATCATGTTTACATAGACAATTCCTATTTTACGAAAATTTTGGATATTTTAGCTTGAAATGAAATCTTGAACTAAATATACACCATCGATTATATACACTTATGTGCACCAACCTTCAGATTGGTGCACCTTTTACTGAAATAAATTTTTATATCAAGTCCAATACAAATTATCTTTAACTACATATTTTGTTCCATAATTATAAAATATGTAAATATTTTAATCTTAGAAAGAATTTTTCAATGCAGGTATGTTATTAACATATTCACAAACTAACATATTATGCATTAGAATATTAGATTAAATAAATTAACTAATAATTTATTAAATATCAGATTATAATTCATCTGAGGGAACTTCTTAATTGTGACCCCGCTTTGAAGGTGGGGTCTTTCTTGAGACACAATTGTATAGCATTTGACATCCTTCTGCATTGGGAGGATGTAATAAACCGACTTCTGGGAATCTTCTTAATAGCGGATTCAATTGCATAAGATGAAAAAATATAACTAAAACCAGAATGCGTTTTTATTATTTCGTTAGAACGTTTTCGAGCTTAGTGTTCTTCTTCAGTTCCTATTACACGGCTGTTTGTACAAATGCAATCTTATTTATATAAAAATTATTACGCGTAATACCACGGAAGAATTCATGTTTGAATTATATGACTGCATGCTTTAATTGCATATGCGCAACTGTCTCTCAGCTGATGCCCCTTGGAGTTTCGTCATAAGTTGAGCTGCTCACCATAATTCTCGATTTCTACGTTATTCAACGTCACTTATTCCACATTCCATTATTATATTAAACGTGTGGTTTTTATTTTCGAGAGCATGTCTTACCGAAGTTTCGCTTGCTATCTTGTTTGTTCTTATTTCCGATTTTCTTAGGTTCATCCGGATATTCATTTGACCTGCATGTTTCTCTAACATATTATATTTTACACTTTCGACCTTGCAGTATAATATATGTGATTAGTACTGATTGATATGTGATTAATACATTACAAAGATAATTATAAAAACAAAATCAGCGGAAAATTGTAAAATATATAAATCATTTCAAATTTATTAAAAAATAAATTTAAACTCTTAGGCTTTATTTAGGCAACACATATATAATATACAGCATAATAGTCCAACTATATTTCATAAACATATGAGGTTAATAGGACATGATATTAAAAACTGTAAATTATTTATTTTAGAACATATTGTTGAAGAAAATAAGTCAATATTTAATCAAAAGATATTAGAAAGAGAATATTTTTGGATTAAAACGCTTAATTCCATTTATCCATTAGGATTTGAATGACGTGGTAGAAGGAATTGGCAGAAGTAGTATAATACATAATAAAAACTATATTATAATAATCCAGTTAAACGCAAACCAAGAAGTCATGGCGATAAAAGGAATAAGAAAAATAGATTTAAAAATATTAAAAAAGATATGTATATAAAATGAACAATTAGAAATATTAAAACAACTTTTAAGTGATAATAAGCTAAAAGATCTTTATGTAAATATAAGAAGTTTTTCTAAAGATATCTTTTGTTCAATAAATCAAAAATTAATTAACGACTATGATATGCTAAGTTGTATAATAGACGGTTATTGTAATACAAAATACTATAATCGTACAATAAATATTAATAATAACAATAGAAAATTTACATTAACCATAAACTTCATTAATAAATGTATAGATAACATAAATATAGCGGGACTTTTAAATAATTCTAAAAGTAAAGAAATAATAGGGTCAGATTTAAGTAAATATATTCCTAAAATAAGGTATGAGTTTTTACCGCAATTAGGACTATGGGGATGATCGATGAGGCGAAATATACAGTGGGAGGAGATATGTTTGGTTTACGGGGGAGGATCCGCATTATTTTGGACTTTTCGGGGTTTAGAACGAGATGGAGATTAATGAGACGTTTGTAGATAGAAGAAATACAGTTGGAGGCAGAAATGCCGATATCGTGTATGCGATGTGCGGGTGCATGAACATAGATTAGAATGTCATCGGCGTATTGCATAACGTTAAAGGAGTAAGCTTTGATAAACAGAGATAGATCGCCAAGCAGAAGAGAGAAAAGCCGGGAACCTAGGACTGAACCTTGTGGGACCCTGCAAAAAATAGGGAGGGGAGGATGATGAATTAGAGCAGACGCGGAAGGAACGGTCGGATAGATATGAGGCGAACCATGCTACGGAGGAGGAAGAAAAGCCGTAATCATAACGAAGGCGAGAAAGGAGGACGGAGTGGTCGACAATGTCGAATGCGGAGGAGAGGTCGATGGAGATGAGAACACTATATAGAGCCTTGTCTCGAGAAATGAGTAAGTCGTTGTACACTTTTATGCATGCGATTTCTGTCGAGTGATTAGAGCGGAAAGCGGATTGGAAAAGAGAGTACAGATTGGATGAGGAGAGATAAGCGTTGATTTGTATTAATTTAGGCGTTCTAAGAGCTTAGAAAGAGTTGGGAGTAGTAAAATGGGACGATAACATGAAGGAAGGGAGGGGTCGAGCGATTGTTTCTTAAGGAGGGGACGAACGATTACGGATTTCCAGTGTGAAGTAAGATGTCTATACATTAATAAATGTATAGATACCATAAATATTGGTAGACTTTTAAATAATATTATGTTAATAGACAAAATATTAATCGGAAAATAAATGTTAATATCAAGTTAATATTCTACGTTGATAGTTGCAAGTCAAGTCATGGCGATAAAAGGAATAAGAAAAATTGAGTTAAAATATTAAAAAAGATATGTATATAAATGAACAATTAGAATTATTAAAACAACTTTTAAGTGATAATAAGCTCAAAGATCTTTACGTAAATATAAGAATTGTTTCTAAAGATATCTTATGTTCAATAAATCAGAAATTAATTAACGAATATGATAGGTCGAGTTGTATAATAGACAGTTATTGTAATATAAAATACTATAATCGTACAATAAATGTTAATAATAACAATAGAAAATATACATTAACCATAAACTTCATTAATAAATGTATAGATAACATAAATATAGCCGGACTTTAAATAATTCTAAAAGTAAAGAAATAATAGGGTCAGATTTAAGTAAATATATTCCTAAAATAAGGTATAAACTCCTACCACCATTAGGACAAAATATTTGAAATTATAATAAAGAATTAAAATCAATTTGTAACGATAATATTAGAAACATCATAGAAATTGAATGCTATTGCAAATGTCTTAATTTTGATAAAATAAATTAACATATATTTACTCATAATCTAGAATTAATTGAAAACAATTTTGAATAAAGTTAAAGCTGACCCGCATAAGACTGTATAGCGTACATGGAGTTTAGGAGACCTAGACCGCGTTGCGCTGCACGATCCACCCAGCTGCAAAGCAGATACTCGGATCCACCAAAACCATGTTAATGATACATCGACAAAGAATCTGGGTTCTGGATAAAAGAGGTTAAAGACGCGGTGAAGGCAAAAAAATTCATAGAAGGCTCTCCGGATAGCACAAACACAGTAGAACAAGGATGAGTACCTCCTAGCGAAAAAGAAAGCAAGGAAACAAGCGGCTATTGCTAAAAGCAACTACCTAGATAATCTCTACCTAAAGCTCGATACTTGAGAAGGATAAAAAGACGTTTACCGGCTAGCCTGTGCAAGACGGAAGAAGCCAGTAGACATCGAGAAGTTCCATGTTATCAATGATGAACTAGGAAAATTCCTAATACACCCACAAGACGTGACAGGTTTTGTGCGCAACAGTGGAGCTATCGATGCAATACACTTAGCCAGACTACTCATTGAAAAGCACATAGAGAAGAAGCAGCCCTCTTTGTAGCTTTTCTGGACATTAAGAAGGCGTTAAACAGAGTCCCTCATGAGCTCTTATGGTACGCCATGAGATGCAGAAAAGTAATGGAGGAATTTATCGAATGGGTGAAAATGCTTTACAAATGAACTACGAGCAGTGTGCTAACAGCAGCGGGGAAATCCCGAGAATTCCCTGTCTCAGTCGATGTGCACTAAGGATCTGCACTCTCCCATTACTATTCGTCATAGTTATGGACTTGATCGCGAAAGACCTGCAAATACAATTACCATGGACCATCCTGTATGCCGACGATGTTATGCTGGTATCTAAGAACAAACATGACCTCGAGCAGCAAGTGCAGCAATGGCACGATTGCCCAGCACAGTTTGGGTTGAAACTGAACACAGCCAAAACAGAGTATATGACGACGAACCAGAATGAAGATGTAAGCATATCAGTTAATGGCGGACCCCTGAAAAAGACAAATGCGTTCAAATATCTGGGATCAGTCATCAACATCACATGAGGAGTGGCAAAAGACATCACCACTCGTATCAAAGCGAGCTGGACAAAATGGAAAGCAGCCACTGGAGTCTTGTGCACAAACGCATGCCAGACAGACTCAAATCGAAGTTCTACAGTAGCGTGATACGGCCTGTAGCAATGTACCGTGCTGAGCGCTGGGCAATGACAGCAGAAGCAGAACCTAAGCTTGAATTTATGTAAACGAAAATGCGAAGGTGAATCGCGGGAAAAACTCGCCAAGACCATATTCGTTACGAAGACATCTGCAAGCGATTTGGCGTAGCACCCATAGCAGACAAACTTAGAT
This sequence comes from Pomphorhynchus laevis, assembly GCA_012934845.2. Classification (NCBI taxonomy): domain Eukaryota; kingdom Metazoa; phylum Acanthocephala; class Palaeacanthocephala; order Echinorhynchida; family Pomphorhynchidae; genus Pomphorhynchus; species Pomphorhynchus laevis. The sequence goes on along the minus strand of WNNJ02000976.1, from coordinate 10,439 downwards.
AATTAAGGCTGAGATATTTTGGACATTTACTGAGGGCAGACGTGAACACACTGGCGCAGGCACCATTCCAAATCGAAGTTGACGGAACGAGACCAAGATAAAGACCATATAAAAGATGGATGGATACCCTACTGAATGATATAAAAATGGTCGGACTCACGCCCGAATACTCAGCGGATAGAGCATTTTGGCACCAGCGAACGTGGCATGCGGATCCCGCCAAACGGGATAAATGCTAAGAATAATAACAATAAAAATAAAATTTACAATTCGTTCTATAATGACTTAAATGCTTACTTTGGTAAGCTGATTAATAACGAAAACTTATATACATCGAAAATAAATGGAAATAAATTTATTAAATAAATAAATTTAGAAATAAATATACAATTGAAGACGTGCAGAAGCGATAAACAACTTTGTAGACAGTAACTACATATAAATGATACAGTGCGCTGGTGACAATTTACTTAGAATTTACAGAATTTATCATGGTAGTCATGTATACTTGCACGAATTATCAGCGGACGCTTGTTCTGTTTTGGTTCTAACCATTGTGATTGCGTCATTGCTGGAGTATTTAGAATCTCTTTGTCTGTACTGTCCGATCAGTAGCAGAAATGCGGCCACCTCGTCGAAACTTAATAATTTTCGTCTTTGTCGAATTTACCGTCAGTTTGCTCTTTACGCAATAAAATTGGAGTTGAGAAAGTGCCCATTTTACATCGTCAGACGAGGCTGCTCAAAAATCTTCCAAAAATAATCCAAAACTAATCCAAAAATCTTCTTTTTCTAATAGTTTTTTCAAAAACTATTAGAAAAAGAAGATTTTTGGATTAAAACGCTTAATTCCATGTACCCATTAGGATTGAATGACGTGGTACAAGGAATTGGCAGAAGTAGTATAGTACATAATAAACAACTATATTATAATAATCCGGTTAAACGCAAACCAAGAAGTCACGGTGATAAAAGGAATAAGGAAAATAGAGTTAAAAATATTAAAAAAGATATGTATATAAATGAACGATTAGAAATATTAAAACAACTTTTAAGTGATAATAAGCTAAAAGATCTTTATGTAAATATAAGAAGTTTTTCTAAAGATATCATATGTTCAATAAATCAAAAATTAATTAACGACTATGATATACTAAGTTGTATAATAGACAGTTATTGTAATACAAAATACTATAATCATACAATAAATGTAAATAATAACAATAGAAAATATAAACTGACCATAAACTTCATTAATAAAACTTTATTTATAAAACACTATAAAACACTATTTTTATACCAGTAAAAATAGTGTTTTACTGGTATAAAACACTATTTCAGTATTAATTCTACAAAAGAATTTTTAGAACAGACAAAAGTAATAAATTTTCAGAATATAGATTTTACGATTTTAGTACCCTTTATATAAATCTAAATTTAGCCGATATTAAAAATGAATTAGAAAAATTAATAAATTTTATATTTGGAAATATAAATGCATACGATTTTAGGACTCTATACAAATCTAGATTTGGTAGATATTAAAGAAACGTTAGTAAAATTAATTAATCTTATATTCGGAAAAAGATATACATATATATGCTATAATAACTATAACGCCCATCTTACAAAAATTAAACCATCAAGTAAATATAAATAAATGGATAAAATTAAGTTAAATATTTTGATAAATCAAAATTTTTTGAAAGTATTTATATAAGACAAGTAAAAGGTGTTCCAATGGGTGGTAATAGTAGCCCAATTATAGCTGACTTATTTTTAAGCTTTATAGAATATGAATTTGTTCATAACTGTAAAAAATAAGATATGAACGAATAAAAGATATGAAATGTATTAAAGCATAACTATATAATAACAACTTTTGATTAAGCTAGTAATAACTTGAATTAGATAATAAAACTTTACTATATTATTTTGGTGTTACGAAAATGTTTATATATGATTTCAACAAACACGTTTATTAAATGGATTCGAAATATTAAAATATTAAATTCAATAAATGATGATTATCTTCCAGTTTGTCACTACCATTAGTTAATTCCATCAACTTGCACACTTTTTTCTGACGAATTATCTTAATGTTTCAGTCATTACCTTTAAAGTATGTGGATTTCACATATTCTTAATAAAATCCGTGATGAAATAAATCAATCTTAGACCTTATTAATATTGTAATTATTGAATAATTATAGGTAGCTGGACTTACGCAACCGACGGTAGAATCAGTTACTGACGCTGTTCGTTTTCTCACCGCAGGATTAGATCGACGCAGCGTTGGAGAAACATCTATGAATAGGAGCTCTAGTCGTTCTCATGCAATTTACACTTTGTTTTTATCTGAAAAGAATTTCCTTTCAAAATTTCAACTTGTTGACCTTGCGGGTAGTGAACGACAGTCTCGTACAAACGCACAAGGATGCAGATTTAAAGAAGGTTTATTACATTTATAATTAAAAAATTATATTCCAATTGATATTCTTAGGTCATATTGTATAATAATTTCGGTTGATTTGCATGCTAATGTCTGCAATGAAACAATTATTACAATTTGTTTTGCAATGAAATTTGATCATGAAACATTGCAAGTCATCGCAGCTATTTGGAATTTAACAAAATGAGTGCCTTAGACTCGAAAATTTTGTGGTGCACATTACACCTATTAAATTGACATATTTCATTATTTGTTTTAATTTAGTACTCTTCGAAATGTCCAATTGGGTCATTTTATTACAAATGACCAAATCAAAAGTTATTTTATGTATATATCTTAAAATATTTGAAAAGTTCAAATTGTATTTTAATTACACCCGCCATACGGTCACGTATTGATAATCTGATTTAACGAATTAAATTTAAATAACATAAAAAAATACGAAAGTTTATTGTCGATTTTCTGAAGAAAATCGTTAAAATCATTAACTAATTTTGATGAAGTCAAAATCAATTCTTACACTTGTTCATATTACGCTTTTTCACATGTAAGCAATGATTTTGACTTCAACGATATCATTGTAGAAAACTGACAAAAAATGACTTTTGATTTGGTGAATATAAGAAGAGTTATCGAAATATGTGAAATTTTTATGATGCCAATAAATAAACTTTTGTAATTTTTTTTCCATTTTTAATGTTGTTTAAAATGTCTGTTGTTTATTATGTCTAGCGAAATAATAATTTTGTAGATTTTAATTATAGTAGATCGTTCCTAAATATTTATGACTTTTAGTATTTTCCTGTAAATTTGTTAAAATTTTATTTATATAAAATTATATAAATAAAATTATATTTTTAAGCATAAATAAACTCTGCTGATTCGGTTACGGAGGTAACCGAATCAGCAGTTGTTTCGATACGCGATAACAAGATAGTGTTTTTCTTCTGATAAGTTGCCTATGAATATATTCTAAAGTATTCTATAATATATTCTATTTATGTTGGATTATATAATATTTAATATTATTATATTAAAATTATTCAATTAAAATCAAATATATCTTTATTACCGGCTCACCGTTTTCTAATGACAAAATGTTGTAATTTTTTGAAATCATCTAACAGCTTTATTTAACAAAATCTTTATTATTTTACATTTTTTCAAACGAAATATTATTTTATATTAAAATTATAATCTATTGTTAATACATTTCATTATAAATATAGGTGATGGTTCTCCTGCCGACTCAGCAAAACAAACCGTGTTTCCTCGTTGCACCGTAGCGCTAATTCGCTACATGAGGAAACTCATCGCACGTTTATCTCCGGTCGACCGAACTAATTTTTTCTAAGAAACTGCAAAAAAGCCGCTGCGCTGGTGCCAACGGCTCCCAGAGTTCCAATGGCGATCGGAACAAGCTTGTACTTCCGATCATTTAAGCCACTATATTTGGTGCGCTTCACAAGTTCAGCATGATCAGCAACGGAACTTGCGGAATATAATGCGCGCTACGAGATTGGTTGCGAGAGTGTTTGGGCATGTAAAGTCCAAACAAACACTTGCCCCGCCTCCCACATCAGTAACGAAGCCTCGTCTGGCCGCTTGCCGTTGTATCTAGTCAAACCGACAGGTTCCAGTCTGGATGTAATTCCGGCGGAGGCTTGAGCCGTTCTCATAATTTCATTGACCGTTGAATGGCGGAAGCCGATGTGGAATTCCTGTGGAGGCAAGGGCCATTCTTACAATTTTATTGACCGTTGAATGGCGTAAGCCGAATGGCGTAATCCAACAGGTTCCAGCCTGGATGAAATTCATGCGGAGACTAGATCCATTCTCACAATTTTTTTACCGTTGAATGGCGTAAGCCAACATTGAATTTCTGCGAAGGCTAGGACCATTCTCATAATTTTATTGACCATTGAATGGCGTAAGCCGAATGGCTTAAACCGACAGGTTCCACTCATAGCTAAAGCTATTATGTAACCAGATAAAATACAAGTTAGTCGAAGAGGTCCGGAAATATCTCAACAAAATGAAATTCAACCGACTACCAACAAGACGATTTCAATGCCTCATTTCAATCAGATGGAGGCCCACCATGTGTATTGTCAATATAGTGCATGCTGAGGGACGAAACAACGATGATACAGGGACATCCACTGATGAGTCCCGCCGTGTGGAGTTGTCTGGACAGCATGCTTTCTGTCGTAATGCGACCTGATAGCTGAAGCTATTATGTAGCCAGCTAAAATACAAGTTAGTCGAAGAGGTCCGGAAATATCTCAACAAAATGAAATTCAACCGAATACCACTGGATGAAATTCCTGCTGAGGCTAGGGCCATATTCACAATTTCATTTACCGTTAGATGTTGTGAGGCGACATGGAATTCCTGCGATGGCAAGGGCCATTCTCACAATTTCATTGACCGTTGAATGGCGTAAGTCGAATGGCGTAAACCGACAGGTTCCAGTCTTGATAGAATTCCTGCGATGGCAAGGGCCATTCTCACAATTTCATAGACCGTTGAAGTGCGTAAGCCGAATGGCGTAAACCGACAGGTTCTAGTCTTGATAGAATTCCTGCGAAGGCTAGGGCCTTTCTCACAATTTCATTGACCGTTGAATGGCGTAAGTCGAATGGCGTAAACCGACAGGTTCCAGTCTTGATAGAATTCCTGCGATGGCAAGGGCCATTCTCACAATTTCATTGACCGTTGAAGTGCGTAAGCCGAATGGCGTAAACCGACAGGTTCCAGTCTTGATAGAATTTCTGCGAAGGCTAGGGCCATTCTCACAATTTCATTAACCGTTGAAGTGCGTAAACCGAATGGCGTAAACCGACAGGTTCCAGTCTTGATAGAATTCCTGCGATGGCTAGGATCATTCTCACAATTTCATAGACCGTTGAAGTGCGTAAGCCGAATGGCGTAAACCGACAGGTTCCAGTCTTGATAGAATTCCTGCGAAGGCTAGGGCCATTCTCACAATTTCATAGACCGTTGAAGTGCGTAAGCTGAATGGCGTAAACCGACAGGTTTCAGTCTGGATGGAATCCCTGCGGAGGCTAGGGCCATTCTCACAATTTCATAGACCGTTGAATGGCGTAAGTCGAATGGCGTAAACCGACAGGTTTCAGTCTGGATGGAATCCCTGCGAAGGCTAGGGCCATTCTCACAATTTCATACACCGTTGAAGTGCGTAAGTCGAATGGCGTAAACCGACAGGTTCCAGTCTTGATAGAATTTCTGCGAAGGCTAGGGCCATTCTCACAATTTCATTGACCGTTGAAGTGCGTAAGCCGAATGGCGTAAACCGACAGGTTCCAGTCTTGATAGAATTCCTGCGAAGGCTAGGGCCATTCTCACAATTTCATAGACCGTTGAAGTGCGTAAGCCGAATGGCGTAAACCGACAGGTTCCAGTCTTGATAGAATTCCTGCGATGGCTAGGGCCATTCTCACAATTTCATAGACCGTTGAAGTGCGTAAGCCGAATGGCGTAAACCGACAGGTTCCAGTCTTGATAGAATTCCTGCGATGGCAAGGGCCATTCTCACAATTTCATTGACCGTTGAATGGCGTAAGTCGAATGGCGTAAACCGACAGGTTTCAGTCTGGATGGAATCTCTGCGGAGGGTAGGGCCATTCTCACAATTTCACTGACCGTTGAATGGCGTAATTGTATTTCACAATTATTTGAAATAATAAAATAATAAATCTGATAAAAATTCAAATAAAAATTCAAATAATTTTATTACAATTGAATTTTATTCGAATAATCCTAGCTACCTGAACATCCTTAATTTAAGTATTAAATTATGGATGATTTAATTAATAAATTTAATAATCGAACAAATATTTTATGCTTAATTGATGAAAATTAATGCATAAGGAAATTAATGATCAATTGTATCTTAGTAATTTAATTACATGGTTTTTTTATCATTTGTATTTTAGATCAGATATTAAATGATCAAAATGCTCTATGAACTACGTAAATTTCTATTAATAAACTCGTTTTTACAATTTATACATTTAATGGAAACTTTCTTGTAATCATTCTGACCGTAATTTTGTTACATATAAGATATTAAGTTCTATCAGCGATTTTGAATAAATTAATTTTTAATCAATTAATTATATTAATTTATTAAATATTAATTGATTGGTATTTAATATAATAATTATTAAATTAATAATTCTAATAATTAAATATAATTGATTAAATATATTATAGCTGTGAAGATTAACTTTGGTTTGTTAGCCCTGGGTAATGTCATTAGGCAGCTATCACAGATCGAAGAAGGAAGTGAGGCGTTTATACGATATCGTGACAGTAAGCTGACTCGCATTCTCAAAGGTATTTTTTATCTAAATCAGTAATTTAAAGTAAAAAGTAAAATATTTTTACTTTTTTAATAAAGTAAAACAAATCAGTTTTTTTTCTATTCACTCAAATGTATTTTGCATCGAATCATACGAAATGAGTTTGATTTTATTTATTTTATATACACAATTTATTAGCGGATACATTTTTTGAAAACAATAATTCATTTTATTAAAAGTTCTAAATTTGGTAAACACCAAAATTAGAAATTAGAACGCTTTATCAGAAAAAAGAATGAGTAAAAGAAAATAATCAGAATAAATAATTTATTCCTTTAAACAATTTAAATTATTTTTGTCAATGCTAAACTCATTAACATTACGGTATTTTAATAATTATGTATTATTTTGCTTTGCGATTCTTTTAAATTGATGCATTACTTGAGTAGTATATTATAGAACTAATACCTAACGAATGAGGTTTAACGATATGTTTATAAATCAGTTTAACAACAAGAATCGTTTATCAGTTCTTTTATCAGTCACTGTTCTATGAAGGTAGTGAGTTGAGTTTAGAAACAATTATTACAAGTCACTGTTCTATAATGGATAAAAAGGGTATAAAGGTTGAATTAGATAATAAAACTATACCTATATTATATTGGAATCCAAAATTACATAAAAATCCAATAAAACCTAGGTTCATATGTAGTGCGTTTAAATGTACATTAAAACCACTTTCTGTCTATATGAATAAAATACTTAAAGTAATTAAAGCACACTTTAAAAAATATTGCAAGGTAATCGAAATTAATACTGATATAAAACACTATTTCAGTATTAATTCTACAAAAGAATTTTTAGAACAGACAAAAGGAACAAATTTTCATAATATATATACGTACGATTTTAACTTGATATCAAAAGGGTATAAATATAGATTAAATAATAACAACGACAAAAATAAAATTCACAGTTCGTTATATAATAACTTAAATGATTACTTTAGTAAGCTGATTAATAGTGAAAGCTCGAATATATCTAAGATAAACATTTGGAAAGATTATATATTTGATAAAATTAAAAATAAAATGAAAATAACAAACAATTATAAAAGAAAAAATCAAATTAATAAAGATATGTATAAAGAACTTACTAAATTAAAGGATAACTATATAATAACAACTATTGATAAAGCTAGTAATAACTTTGTCTTCATATGCAAAAAGCTTTATTATGATATACTAATGAAAGAGGTTAATTCTAATGATTTAAATGTAAATCCAACATATGAACGTAGTGAGTTGAGTTTAGAAACAATTATTACAAGTCACTGTTCTATAATGGATAAAAAGGGTATAAAGGTTGAATTAGATAATAAAACTATACCTATATTATATTGGAATCCAAAATTACATAAAAATCCAATAAAACCTAGGTTCATATGTAGTGCGTTTAAATGTACATTAAAACCACTTTCTGTCTATATGAATAAAATACTTAAAGTAATTAAAGCACACTTTAAAAAATATTGTAAGGTAATCGAAATTAATACTGGTATAAAACACTATTTCAGTATTAATTCTACAAAAGAATTTTTAGAACAGACAAAAGGAATAAATTTTCAAAATATAAATACATACGATTTTAGTACGCTTTATACAAATCTAGATTTAGTAGATATTAAAGAAGCGTTAGTAAAATTAATTAATCTTATATTCGGAAAAAGATATACATATATATGTTATAATAATTATAACGCATATCTAACAAAAATTAAACCATCAAGTAAATATAAATATATGGATAAAATTGAATTAATAGAATCCTTAAATATTTTGATAAATCAAAATTATTTAAAAGTAGGGACATCTATATTTAGACAAATAAAAGGTATTGCAATGGGAGGTAATGGTAGCCCAATTATAGTTGATTTTGTCCATCTCGTAATTTTGTCCATGTAAACAAGGGATAAAAGTGGAGACAAATGACAATCCGGACGAAGCCCAACGCCTACGGAGAATGATTCAGACTCTATACCTAGAATGCGAACACAACTCATACTTTATTTATATAGATAAGCTATAGCTACCTGAAGATAATGTAGTACTCCATTAATACCTCCCACAACTTCTCTCGCGAAACTCGGTCGAATACCTTCTCCAAATTAACAAAGCACATGTAGCTGGTTGAACGAACACTCAAGACGTTCAAGGATAGCTGAGAGAGTAAAGAGCTGACCCGTAGTTTCACGACCTGAACGAAATCCGCATTGTTCCTTTTGCAACTATCTTCCAACTATAGGGCGTATCCTATATTCAAGAATCCTGGCAACTAGCTATTCTGCTGTATACGTACAACTGCCTGGTCACACGGCACCCGACAATAAAAACTACTACGGTCAGTGGTGAGTTGAACATTGTTCTTCGCGGTTAATTTATATTTTGTAAATTTGTTGCTTGTCATTTTCATTGTCTTAGTTTGTTTGTTCGGCTATCTCCTGTTCCCGATATCCTTCGATGATTCAACATCGTTACTATAACGAAGCAGGTTTTCAAGACGGAAGAGTCACGGAGGCTCTCTTCCGCATTTTCGTCCATTGTCCAATCTGCCTTTGGAATAATCGGATTGATTTTGCTTGTTTGGCTATATCCCGTTCCCGATATCCATTGATGATCTAACATCTCTACTGTAAAGAAACAGGCTTCTGTGACTCTTCCGTCTTTTCGTCCATAGCCCAATCTACCGTTACAGTCATCGGAGGGATCTGAGATAGTCTATGAAAGAACTATCCCTACTAATGACGCAAGCTGGCCAATTATTTAGCCGTTGATTGACAAATGCCGAACATATGTTGCCTGGGCTGCTCCACGAAGAGGCTAATTTGCAATAGGTGCTAGCTGAATACTTAATAGACTAGCACCAAGCGGCCCAATTGAAAATATGATTATTGAAAATATGATCATAAAAATTAAATTTTATTAAAATTCTTACGTTTGATATTAAAATTTACGATAATTTTAACAAATACTTATAGATTCGCTCGGTGGAAATAGTCTGACTTTAATGATTGCTTGTATAAGCTCAGCTGACGATAGCCGTTCCGAAACATTGAATACTTTAAGATATGCATGTAGGGCTGGTAAAATTCAAACTAGGGCGGTTTTCAATAGACGAATTCACCAATCCAGCAGATCGTCCGCTGAATTGCATCAAGAGGTAACTAAAATTTGTTTTAATTTCAAGAACATAATGTCTGCTTTGATTTTTGTTAGGATCTTAATGGACTTTATAATTTGTTTGAATAGATGTTGTTGTGATTGTGTCAATTTACCATAAATTATTCGTGAATATACACGCACTAAGAATTTATTTATATATTTTTATTCTTGGTGTGTATATATAGAATATTTTTATTCTAGAATATATATTCTTGGTGTGTATTATCTACAAGAATATATTACATATTCTCCAATATATTACATATTCTTGGATATATATATAACATATATCTCCAAGAATATATTACATATTAAATAATATTTATAATATGTTATATAATAATATGTTATAACATATATAACATGTATAATAACATATATAATATGTTATATTATATTTATATAATATAAATATAATATGTTATATAATAATTATAT
>WNNJ02000975.1:0-31920 GCA_012934845.2 Pomphorhynchus laevis | reverse complement strand
CAATGACTTAAATAACTCATTGCTAAAAGAAGTTTCTTGAGGTTGTCAACATAGCATTCCGCGTTATCCGTATTTGAGCTTGGACGTCCTCAGATGTTACAATAGATAAATGTCGAGCGGATCGGGAGCTCGCAAGCACATTGAGACTGCGCTAGCAAGGGATAGACCCTTTTTTTCGTTTGTAACCAGGAGTCGGAATCCGCGTATAGGGCTTCCTTTTTTAGTTTAGCTTTCGCGCAATCGTCTTGATCATGGCATCTACTGATGGTCCGATCCCACCAGTCGCGGCTATAACTATCGGACAGAATGTACTGTGGTCCACCTCCTTTATTCGCTCTTCATATTTGTTGCGTTTTCGCGTCTCGTGATACTCGAAGCAAGATGATATGGATTTTGACTGGTATGATAAATCATTGCTGTTAAAAATACAAACGTCAAAAAACGTTCGCTCCATTCTGCCGCCAAACAGTCTGCAACATATGATATTCGGGCATGCATCTGATTTCTTGTAGTTGTGACCCGTTGGAAAGGAATTGATTCGGGTACCGGTTCCAGCTGAGGTTCAAGTCCCACTCCATTGCATACAAGTGTCGATGTATCAGCCGCTATGTCGCGAATCTCGTTGTTTCGGATAATAGGCAGGGCACCCCTTTTACAGGATAGAGCGTGTGTCATGTTCTGATTGTCGCCACAAATACAGTTTTTAGCCATACCTGGGGGGTCCAGTTGTAGCGAGCAGCTAGAGCGTCCCGAAACTCTCTCGATGTAAGATAAAGCCCCTGTTGTTCAAGTGGTCGTACTGTAAGCCAGCTGGATGCACCCTTTAAAGCAGCAAATTGTAGGTGTCTATACATGCATTCTGTACCAAACTCGTTTATCTCATTTAGTTTATCGGTGTGGCGCTTGTTGTTCATGTCCTTAATGGTGTTGGCTGTCATCATCTGCTGAGTATGTCTTTAGACTGGATTTCTAGTATCATCGTATGCTTTGCACAGCATTTTAGAGGCCATAAATTGATGTTCTGCTTCCGATATTGGATCCATCATCCCAAGACCGCCCATACTTGGTGGAAGAATGTATATTGATTAGAGGATTGATGAAGTGGGGTGATCAAATGTTTGAGACGCAAAAACATCGAAGATATCATCACCTAGCGGTTTAGACCATTCAGGAGATCACGCCGTTGTACGTAAAAGGTGAACCCATTTTTACTGGAAGGCATGCACATAGGCCGCATAGACGGAGTAAGCATCAACGTCTGAGATAGTACTCATCTTTGATGCGGTATTCTTCCATCGACTAGTAGCGCACGTCACTTGCTCTTTAACGAAGTCAGTGGAACCCAAGGGTGCTCCAAGCAGTATCACACCGCGTTTGGACATCGATACATTCGTTTTTGCGAACAGTTCATGTGCGACTTTGATACATGAATGATAATAGAGAAGACTACTCTTTTTTTGTCGTTGACAAAGTACCTGTATTGAGGACCAGTTGTTTTCAAGATATCCCATATAATTCTTAAATCTTTCAGCGGTCCAATAAAAGTTGAGTAATCTGCATACCATCGCTGGGTGATGCTCAGAATCCTTGCTTATATTCTATTGATTAGTGTCAACGATGCTGCTGCACATGCGGCCATTGCGAGCGGGACGCCTTGAGTAAAACCCTCTTTCGATAGTATCTCACCGCCATCTCCAACCATGATCGCATGACCTCCATACATGTTATTAAGCATTCGACCCATCGAAGGACAAACCATTCAAATATTTGCCAGTGTTAATTTTCGGCTGATCCTGTTAAACGCGTTCTTGGCATCAAAGGAGAGAATTCTCATTTCAGAATTTGAGTGGAATTGCTCTGATAACGAGTGGATTGCGTATTCTATTTCACCACGTTGTGCAGCACACAATTGTTAACGGCCTGCTACAGCTTGAAGGTCAGATTTGACTAAATTTTATAATGTTTTACATATGATTTTTCTCAGTGCCTCTCCTAACCATATAGGTCTGATGCCAGGATTTTTGTTCAATGCGATGAGGTGTGATGCGACCAAAGCTTCCAAATCCTCAAAATCAATTTTATCCGTCGCAATCCGAAATGCCAAACGCGAGATTATCTCCGCCAAATTTCGTGAATGTGTCTTGAATATCGTTAACATTTGCTTGAACTCATGGGCAGTGACCCCTGATGGTCCAGCACCTTCACGAATCTTCAAGGCAGCAGCAATTACATGGTCCGCGTCTATCACGGTAAAGACAACGTCATGATGAACGACACAATTTGGCTGTGGCCTTTGCAGCAATGCTTCCTGGTTAGCGTTCATGTCCTCCGGATGTATTTCACTTAATATCTCACGTACACTGCGTCCGTTGAAATTACCGTCCCAATGAAATATCGGACAATAGACTGTGTCCGATCGTTCCGGAGTTTTGATCGCAGCGGTGGTATCGCCAGATTTGATCAATGACGAGAAGCATTTTTTCCAGTCAACACGTTTGACTATGTTGTTATTTAATATACATTTTCGTGAGCTTCGTCCAGTAATTCCTGAAGTTGACCGCTGTGCATAGTGTAAGGCGTCTTTTTAGCGTTTTTCTTATCAATTGCACATTCCGTGATGGAATTCGTTGAAGTAGGCACTGACACATTACTGTAACTTCTTTCAATGCCAATTACTCTTCGTCTAACTTATCTGCAACCTTTTTGTATTTTTCACTAATCAGATCGATGACTAGATCACTCTCTTTGCAGAGGGGTAATGAGAAGAGATTAGGACGCCAACCAATGACCTCCGAATATGCACTAGCGAGCTCATGTCTATACGTAGGACGAAACGTATCTCTATATTTGACAGTATTAGAGCGTTCATTTCTTGTCGATTCATGAACACGTTGGTTCTCTACTTAGGATTCTTGAGTTGAAGTACCCCTTGTACTTTCATCATCAATTGGCAGTTGACATGGGATATCAACATTCGTGTTTTGGATGTCGATTGGTAGTGCGGGGTCGGCACATCCAAATTTCTGTAATTGTTGGCGATTCCTGCAATTAGGAGCCAGACAATTAACACATTTTATATTCATTCTTCCATATTTGCAAGCTTTACATACAGCCCTGTTTCCGTTACAATTGCAACATCGTGGCTGAGATGCGGGTTTTCCTCTGAGCATGTTAATAGTTGTGTTCACGTAATTGTTCGCGTGGTTATCATTGGTTGTCGTCAAAGGTTGTCGCTGTTGTCAAATGTTCTCGGCAATGTTGTCGTCAATGTTGTCGTCAAAGGTTGTTGTATGTTAATTTATTATAATCAGTTGATCAAATGTGTGTTTAAGCTTGTAATTAGCTTAAACAATTATAAATTTTCTATTATTATAATAATTGTAACTGTAATACCGCAGATGTAGTGTATCTAGTACAGTGTACTTGTGGATTGCAATATATTGGAAAAACATATCAAATCCTAAAAACTAGGTTTAGGCAACATATATAAGATATAGCATGATAATCAATATATATTTCGTAAACCTACGAGATTAATATGGCATGGCATATAATACTGTAAATTATTTATTTTAGAAAATATTATTAAAGAAAATAAAACTATATGACATCAAAAACTATTAAAAAAAGAAGCTTTTTAAATTGGAACCCTTAATTTCATGTAGCCAGTAGGATTGAATGAAGTGATACAAGAAATTGGCAGAAATACTATTGTAAATAATAAACCACTATATCATAACAATCCGGTGTAACGCAAGCCAAGAAGTCATGGCGATAAAAGGAATAAGGAAAATAGACTTAAAAACATTAAAAAAGAAAGTATATGTGCACAACTAGAAATATTAAATCAACTTTTAAGAGATAAAAAGCTAAAAGATCTTTATGTAAATATAAGAAGGTTTTTTAAAGATATTATTTGTTCAATAAATTAAAGATTAATTAACGATTAGAATAGGTTAAATTGTATAATGGACAGCTATTGTAATAAAAAATACTAGCATCGGACAATAAATGTTAATGATAACAACAAATATATACACTGACCATAAGATTCATAAATAAATTTATAGATAACATAAATATAGGTAGACTTTTAATAATTTTAAAAGAAAAGAAATAATAGGATAAGATTTTAGTAAATATATTGCTAAAACAAGGTGTAAGCTGTTACCGCTATAAGGACGGAAAATTTATAATTATAATAAAGAATTGAAATCTATATGTAATAATGATGATATTAGAAACATATAAACTGAATGCAACATCAAAAGTCCTAATTTTGATAAAATAAATATATATGAACTCATAATATAGTATTAATTGAAATAAAAACAATACTTACGATTTTAGTACGCTTTATACAAATCTAGATTTGCAGATATATAAAAGGCGTTAGAAAATTTGTTTACCTCTAATGGACGGTGGTAGTAGCCCAATTATAGCTGACTTATCTTTAAGTTTTATATAATATGAATTTGTTCATAACTGTAAGAAATATCAAAATTAGGTAAAAATTTGAAAAATATGTTTCGATACATTGATGATACAATGTATCATTAATATTTCGATACAATTGATGATACATTTTCGATACATGTATACATATTATGTATACATGATATTTATACATATATACATATATATTTTATCTTTTAAAATTGTGTTCGGAGAGAATGTAATTATTAGTTTATTAGTTGCTCTTTCTCCAAAAAATAAGAAACATCGTATAATTTTTGAATTTTTGCTTATGCGATTGGCCTCTTCAGAAAACAGGCAGTGATGATAATATATGTGTATTTAACTCTAATAATTTTTATTCAATATACGAACCAATTTATCCAGATGTCCTTATTTTTAATAAAACTAATATTGATGATAAAGAAAGTGTATATCTAGATATGAACATTAAATTAACATTAATTGAAACTACTTTTAATTTATATCGTGAAGATAACATTTTTAAATTTACAATTTCATATTTTTCATGAGCAGTCGTGCATACCGTAGAATATAAAATATAATACATTAAATAATGAAATACTAAGAATTGTAACAATATGTTACGATATTGGTTTTCTTCAAATCATTTAAATTATAATATATGTATATTTGAAACTAGTTTACTATAAAAATAGTGTTAAACATAAAATATTAAAATATATAAATTAACAATAATATTAAAAA
Source organism: Pomphorhynchus laevis (assembly GCA_012934845.2). Classification (NCBI taxonomy): domain Eukaryota; kingdom Metazoa; phylum Acanthocephala; class Palaeacanthocephala; order Echinorhynchida; family Pomphorhynchidae; genus Pomphorhynchus; species Pomphorhynchus laevis. The sequence goes on along the minus strand of WNNJ02000975.1, from coordinate 26,736 downwards.
ATTATAATCATTAGCGGAAAATTTTATAGATGGTAATAAATATAACACTGGATTATAAAAATACAATCAAACAGAAAATTATAAAATATTAAAATTAACACAATAATATTAAAAATAAATTTAAAATAATTAGCGTAAATTTTTATGGATGTTTTATAAATAATATACTTTGTGTTAGAATAAGATACTATATAATCAAATACGTCATTAGCGTATATTTGGCCGCACTGCTATGTTGGATCAAGGTATATGTTCGTATACCTGATATCATAGTAGTTCCTCCTGTATTTATCACTGAATTATTCCAATTAAATTTATTTTTACGGATGTTAGATTTAATTTTCGTTATTTTCAATTTTAACTTTATTAATATAAATTATATAATTTTAAATATTATTTTTTATGATTTTATTTGATTATATTTTACAAAATTTCTTGTTTTTTAAAAATAAATCTATTAAATACGTAATCTTAATTACTAACTTTATAGTTAAATACGTAATAAATTAGAAAATACGTAATACGTAATTCTAGTTAACATCAAAAATGTAAACTTTTAGTATTTGTATTATATTACTTTTAAATATATGTTTTCGTTATTTTTAAAATTAGGTTTCATAAAATTTACTTTTTGAATTTACTTTTATATTTCTTTATTAGACATTTAATTCTACTTCAAATACTACTGAATATATGTACGAAAATCGGAAATTGTCGTTGTCTTACAGCAAACTTTTGGTAAGAATTCGATAACAAGCTTTGTATATTTTGTTTCTGTATTGTTTAGAAACTTCTATATCATATTCATCATTGCGTAGAGAGTAAATCAATATTAATATTTCTGTCTGGTTGGTTCATGATTTCAAGTGTATACAATCTGTTGAAAAAGGATGGTCTTTTCGGTACGATATCCATATCCATTACATTGAAAATATTTTTAGCAATTATTTGTAATATCGAAATCTTATGGATATGTGAGAACAATTTCCTTTCTTATTGCATCGAACTCTAATGTTATAGTTATTGTTTATTTACATTCATTTCCTTATTTCATCGAATATTTTTTTCCATTTTTTAACATCAAATATATTTTAACTTTATAAATGGATTACTTATTGAAGTAATACTTGAAATCTCTTCTTAATAAGTTTAATATTTCAAATTTTGTTATTATTTAATCTACATGTAAAAGATAATTTTTATACAATAAAAATTATAATATTAAATAATTATAATATTATAATAATTATAATATTATAAATATTATATAATACTATAATTATTTATTTATATAACTTGAATTCTGAACAATATTTATTACAATTACAATAACTTGTCATAATTAAAATAACTAATCACAATTAATGTATTGGCCACAACGCTCTAAAGTATTACCAATGAATATACCATGGAATATCAGACGTGATTGAAATTAAATTGTTGTTCTTAAAATTAAGCAATGCCCAGAGGCATACTTTTCAATGATGTTGTTGATATAATTGATGTTTATCAAAGTGCATATGATTCAAATATGCAAAGGCAAAGATATCTTCTCCAACTCTCAAGTACTGAATTGCCAAAATCAACAGCTAAAATAAATGTATTACTCAAATAATTTAAATAGTTGATACTGATCCATTATTGATAATTAATTATTATCAATAATGGATCAAAGGAAAGTAGAAATTATTTTTATATTTCGCTAACTACTGTTAGCATCGTCAGAAAATTTTATGAAGATGCTAACAGTAGTTAGCAAAATATCAAAAATAATTTCTTCTTTCCTTTGATCCCTCTCCAATAATTATTTATTACTCAAATAGCTAAACAAACAATACATAGCACAGAGGTTATTTCAAACTACGAAATAATACTTCAATCAATAATCGAGCTGTGAGATTTATAATGTTATTCATTGGCGGCTAAATGTTATGCATCTATCACATTGTAATGAAATTAGAAAATTCGTATATACAATAAAGCAATTATTCGATAACTTACAAATCAACAAGAATGAAGACGGACAGCATTGACAATGATCACTGCTCTCTTCTTAATGAGCTCTACAGTGAATTTCTTCAAAATTGATAAGTTTTGAACGGATATTCAAATATGCTTTAAAATTGGTATACGAAAATCCATTTATCATGGACCACTTATGTGAGAAGATTAGAAAATAAGATAAGGAAGTAAATTACCCGCAAAATATTAAAGTAAATAAACACTCTGACAACAGAATCGGATACGTTCGTAATATTATTATACTGATAACCATTGGTAAGGTACAGATTACAAAACGTCTTCAATTGAATCAAACTCTTAGATTCTAGATACTTGATATCGCCGATTTTGTAGGTAAGATAATGTTTTGTCAAAACTCAATCAATTACACCCTGAACAAGGAAAGGCAGATGCGGATTATTTCTTAAGCGTTATAGTTAATAATTTCAAGGAACCCTAATCTGTAGAGTTTTCGAGTTCAAGTGCAAACAACATATTTTAATGAATACTCATGTATATGCTTGCTGAGCTATCTGAAATACGCAAAAACAAAAATTCATCGCTAATTCGGACGATAATTGTATGCTTTAGCTGAAAACATCATCGACTTTGCGATACAATGTTTATCTTAAACAATTGATCCATTAGATTTGGAAACATACATAACGTTTAACACAAATAGACAAATCACTAGATATTATACTTATTAGTATCGATATGACTTCGACGTATAATCGGAAAAATCTTACTACACCGCATAAAACTTGGCATAATGTGGATCGCTGAAAGCCATCAATTAGGTGATTGTTAACGGAGCTAACCGAAATTGTAATACTTACGATTAACCGGTCATATAATAAAACGAGGTGAAATTATTCCCTCGCTTGATTCAAGTAATGCATTTAATCAAATCAATAGAAATTGTTATTTGTCAAAACTTATTATAAAGCATCAACATGTCCTGTGTAGGGACGACTTATTCTCTAACAGTTTGTGATAATGCAAGGAGGCTTGTTGGTAATAATAACATTTGCAATATCTACGATTCATTCCTGCAAAGTGGCCAGATCTAACTAGCTTTAATTTTGCTTAGATTTATAAGTGTCAATGATATTTTGTTAAATGCATCGTAGCATTATCATTCAATTGTTCCTTGACTATAATTGCATTATTATCACTTTATCACTTGTTCTTCATAAAACAGGATATTAACTGTCTATTATTCAACTTAAGCTATCATAGTTGTTAATTAATCTTTGATTTATTGAACAAATGATATTTTTAGAAAAAACGTATTACAAATTTTCCCGTTTAAATGGCGGTAGCTGCTTATACCTTATTTTAGTAATACATTTACTTAAACCTGATAATATTATTTCTTTACTTTTAAAATTATTTAAGATTTTACCTATATTTATATAATCTATACATTTATCAATGAAGTTTATGGTTAATGTATATTTTCTATTGTTATTATTAACATTTATTGTACGATTATAGTATTTTGTATTACAATAACTGTCTATTATACAACTTAGCCTATCATAGTCGTTAATTAATTTTTGATTTATTGAACATATGATATCTTTAGAAAAACTTCTTATATTTACATAAAGATCTTTTAGCTTATTATCTCTTAAAAGTTGTTTTAATATTTCTAATTGTTCATTTATATACATATCTTTTTTAATATTTTTAACTCTATTTTTCCTATTCCTTTTATCACCATGACTTCTTGGTTTGCGTTTAACCGGATTATTATAATATAGTTGTTTATTATGTATTATACTACTTCTGCCAATTCCTTGTACCACGTCATTCAATCCTAATGGGTACATGGAATTAAGCGTTTTAATCCAAAAATCTTCTTTTTCTAATAGTTTTTGATTTAATATCGCTTTATTTTCTTTAATAATATGTTCTAAAATAAATAATTTACAATATTCTATATCATGTCCTATTAATCTCATATGGTTATGAAATATAGTTTGACTATTATGCTGTATATTATATATGTGTTGCCTAAACCTAGTTTTTAACATTTGATATGTTTTTCAAATATATTGCAATCCACATGTTTAATGTGTTAGATACACTACACCTGCGGTATTGCAGTTACACTTATTATTAATATTTAATGAATAACATTTGTTTGTCGTATTACTTACTTTCTTACGTAGTACGTATTACTTTCTTTTGATTACTTACAATACAATTATTATTTATAACATCAATAATATGATGATATAATATCAATAATATCAAAAATCTTCTCTTTATAATAGCTTTTGATTTCATATTAACTTATTTTCTTCAAACATATGTTCTAAAATAAATAACTTAGTTTTTAAGAGCATGTTTTATTAGTATCATATTCTAATAAAGTTTGGTTTGACTATTATTTTGCATATTATATATGTGTTGCCCATATGTAAAGCCTTTATTCTTGGTCGGATACTCAGCTAACACCCGATGTAATAGCCCGAGAATTATATTTCGCATTGGCACGTGTGAAGCCCATATTATGTAAAATATGCCTAGAGAGAGAGCTCGGCTCTGTAATTTTACCAAGTGGACATATCGTATCCTGTATGAGTTGCCTCCAAACTGTTAAGGACTGTCCAGTTTGTCGTTGTTCGATAAATGAAATTAAGAAAGTGTACAACGCGTGACATCTTGTCACTTAAAAATTGTAATTGTGCAGACATTTACTTTCAAATTTGTCAGACAACTCGATCGAGCGAGGTTCATGATTTTTATGATGTAATAGCAAATAATTTGGATTTTAGATAATAATTCAGCTTAAACCCGAATTATCAGTAGCTAATAATTTTAAAGAAACCGAGAAGAAAATTTGCTTTCTAGAAGCACTATATTTTTATCTCTACTACCATAATCGTCAGTCTTTACAAGTTTTACAAATCACAAAAAATATGATCATTGATTATTAATAATATTTGCTTTTCGTTTGATTGAACAATAATGCAAAATAAATAATAACATAGTTATAGTCACTTGAAATATTCATTTGATCATTTTCATAGCACACGATGAAATATATAAATACAAATACAAAAGCATTAAGTTGGTTTTCTTGTGAATAAAATACGTATCTTGAATAATGCGGGAAAAGGCATCATTATCAATCGATAAAACCAATGCACTTTCAAAATCAATGACATTATTTAGATTATTACAAGAAGGCGAGGAAACAGGAATATTTATTTGATTACAAAAATCTAATATTTCGACGTCACTACGGCACGTCATCTTCAGGGTCTAGAAAGAAATAAAACACATTGGTAAAAGGAATTAGAAAGTGCAAAAACAACTAAAATGCGCCCTACTGATTGTTCATTCATTGTCTATCTGTACTGATGTCGGCAAACACAAATTTCTAGCAACTAAGTTGAAATTAAGCTTTAATGTGATGTCTGCTTTATTGTTAGAGACTATGCAATCTTTAAAAGTTTCAAGATACATGGCTTTAATAATTTTGCGCTTTGTTTTGTTAGTTTCTTTCTTCAGTGATGTAATTAGGTTAATGTCCATTAAGTGGTTATTAACACCTATATGTTGAGAAATGGCACAAGAGGATGTATACTGTCCGTGTAATGCTCTCTTCATTATATATGAGTGTTCTTTGGCACGGATAGCTAACGGTCTTCCTGTTTGGTCCCACATATATTTTCTTACACTTGAGGCATGGAAAATTGTGGACAACACCGGCCGATTCAAATTCTGGTTTTAGTTTAAACATGCTGGATAGCCTAGATAGTGAACAAGTGAAGCTACCTAGGCTATCCAGCATGATTAATCTAAAACCAGAATTTGAATCGGCCGGTGTTGTCTACAATTTTCCATGCCTCCAGTGTAAGAAAATATGTGTGGGCCAAACAGGAAGACCGTTAGCTATCCGTGCCAAAGAACACTTATATATAATGAAGAGAGCATTACACGGACAGTATATATCCTCTTGTGCCATTAACCTAATTAATGGACATTAATTAGGTTAATGGACATTAACCTAATTACACCACTGAAGAAAGAAACTAACAAAACAAAGCGCAAAATTATTGAAGCCATGTATCTTAAAACTTTTAAATATTGCATAGTCCCTACAATAAAGCAGACATCACAGTAAAGCTTAGTTTAAACTTAGTTGCAAGAAATTTGTGTTTGCCAACATCTGTACAGATATACAATGGATAAACATATTTTTTTATTTTTTTTCTTTTTTATTTTTTTGCATTTTCTAATTCCTTTTACTAATGTGTTTTATTTCTAGACCCACATGCCGTAAAGCCGTCGAAATATTAGATTTTTCTAATCAAATAAATATTCCTGTTTCCTCGCCTTCTTGTAATAATTCGGATTGGAAACGAATTTTCTCTATTATTTAGATCGGCAAAGTGTTAATAATCGCTCTCGAAGTAGTACCTATATATACATTATAATAATCTTTTTCAATACGATTTGCTAGACCTTGACCGGTTTGATCATATGTGCATGGTGTGTGCATGTTTATAATTTTTACACGGTATCTTATAAACAATTTCATCTTTACTGAAATCTGGCTTGCGTTTATATTGGCAAGGGATGAACAATCTCACGTACCTGTTCACAATCTTTACAAAGTATCTTATAAACAATTGCATTTTGGCTGAAATATGGTTTGCGTTTCGAGTAGCGAAGTGTTGAACAATCGGACTACATGTAGTGCCTCCACGTACATTAGAATTATGTTGTTCAATACGTTAGGCAAATAGTGACAGTTTGACAAATATGTGTATGTTCACAACTTTACACAGTATCTTATAAATAATTCAATCTTTGCTGAAATTTGGCTTGTGTTTGAATATGTTCTGAAGTTTAGTTACCTTAATAATAGTTTAATAACCTTAATTTTGTTAATATTTCTATATTTATTGTTCTCATTGATGAAATTAGGTAACGATGAATTCCACTGTTTGTTAATAAAGAGTAAAGTTAAATAATTGGAATTTTTATCATTACCAATATTTTTTTGTACACTAAATATTTGTTCTTAGCTCTTTAATGTCCCATATCGGATAACCACTTTTTAAAATGTTGTTTGAAAAGTAGCTTTCTCTATAATACACAAATTATCTGTAAAAGAAATGAGCCTACAATGTTAGTAATGTGACAGAGCAGCAGAAATTAACCATTGGGTGGAAGTATTTGATGGCGACAAAACAACATCAGGCTAGATATTAACTTTTATGTACAAATTTAAAGTGCTAATGTACTACACTTTTAATACGGTAATGTTATTGATTGCATTACTTAGCAATTATATACACTACACATTTTTACATCACAATTTCAATTACAAAAGCATATAATACACAACAACAATTTCTTGACGAGACAAAACAAAAAAATATGCAAGATTTTTTCTGTCAAATACTTGTCCGAATGTCGGGTCGTAAACGCAGTGCACGAACTAAACTACTCTAGACATCACGATCCTGAGCGGCAGACCAGAGTTCACTTTCAGATACCCCAAGGCAGTCTTCGGCCAGTTTTTACATTTATCTCTCTGCCGGTATCGAGGTCTACCTCGAGGTCTCGTTTCAGAGAGTCCGGCCTGGAAAACCCTCCGAGGAAGATGATATCAAGACATCCTCAGGACGTGTCCTAGTCACCTCAGCTGACTTTCTTCGATGTGGAGAAGCAGCGACTTTACTCCGAGTTTATCCCTGATGACCGAATTCATAACCTTATCTCTAAGGCTAAGACTGGCCACACCGCGAAGGAACCTCATTTCAGTTGCCTGTATCCGAGATATTATATTTTCGGTCATAACCCAAAGCTCATGATTATAGGTTAATATATGAATTAAGATTGCGTGGTGAACCGAAAGCGTCGCCCGAAGACTTAACACTCGCTTCACCCCGACAGACATGTACAAAGAACGTATTGCTGCGTGAGTGCATAACATAAATCATTATTATAACAAGACAAGATTTGCAATCTTGGTTTCAAATTAAAAAGACTGAATAGATAATCAAATCAGCTAATTGAGTCTACGTATTTAATATAATGATAAACTAAACAAAACATAATAATGCTAAATCAAAATTTAATAATTAAATAATAAAATTAATAATTGTTTTTAGAATTTCTATAATTTTAATCAAGTTAAAATAAAAAATTGAAATTCAAAATAAACTTCATTTATATGAATTGACTAATAAATAACAGACGTTGTATCAGAATAAGAATTAGAGGTCATCAGGAGGAACTGCCATGCTATCAGGTTTCAGCCCCTTACTCCTCTACCCAACATAGCAGCGGGGCCAAATACATGCTTATGATGAATTTCCTCTAAAATAACTATCTAGTATCTTATTCTAATACAAAGTATATTATTTATTATCCATCCATAAAAATTTGCCACTTAAGAGTTTAAATTTATTCTTTATATTATTGTGTTGATTTATATATTTTACTATTTTCTGCTTGATGTTATTTTTATAGTAACCTAGTTTAAAATATGTATCTATTAAATTATTTAAATGATTTTGAAGAAAGCCAATATCATTACATATTGTTGCAATTCTTAAAATTTCATTATTTAATGTATTATATTTTATATTATATAGTATGCATGAATGCTCATGCAAAAATATTCTTTTTGTAAATTTAAATGTCATCTTTACTATATAAATTAAAAGTAGTTTTGATTGATGTTAATTTTATGTTCATATATAGATATGTAGAACAGTTTTACGCCTTCTACAAACTAATCGCTGTTATCACTAACATAAATACTGTTATCAGTATTTATGAATACTGTTACCATTTACATAAAAATGTTCATTGACGTATTTTAATTACAGGGTCTAATGCTTATGAAGTACTACGATTACATTCTCATCAGCCAACACAGTCAATATCTCAGATATTCGATGATGTGCCGCTAAATATTCGACGAATTATTCTTAGTACTAATATAGCTGAATCAAGTATCACCGTTAATGGTGTTGGCGTTGTAATCGACACTTGTACAACCAGATTATTTAAATCTTTCGATGGTTTGTCTATACCAAGTTTTATCACTACTTGGGCTTCAAAATCTCAACTGGAACAGCGTAAAGGTCGCACAGGTAGAACTATGAAAGGCATCTGTTATAGATTCTTATCTCGACTTGTCTACAACCGGTATGATTTTTATTTTTTCTACTTAAAGAATTTAATTGTCATCTAGATTACCATCGTTTCATTCTGCTGCTCTGCATAGCGCTAATATCGAAGATATGTATCTCAAATTGAAATTTCTCAAGCTTGTGAATCCATCTAAAATATTTAACAATCTAATAGAACCGCCCTCTTCAATAGCAATTTCTAACGCGATTGATGCGCTCAAACGTAATTTTTTTAATTTGACAAGGAAATTATTGTTTTATCCTGTCTAATTTGTAAGTGTAACTAATATTGCTATGTTTGGTAGAACTGAACGCGTTGGATACTGTTGGAGAATTAACAAATGTTGGAAGCTTTATGGGTTATTTCCCACTACCACCTGTTCTGAGTAAGCTTGTTCTAATTGGATACTTCTTGGGGTAACTTATGTTTCGAGATTAAAACTTATTTTAATTAAATCATTATTTAATGAAAAATATTAATGAATTTTTATTAAAATCTTTGTGATTAACTTATTATGTATAATAATTTTCTGTATCAATTTTATTTTAAAATTTGTTTAGAACTGTGTCAAAAATATGTTTAAACTTTATACTTAAAAAATGAATAGCAAGTTTATTAAACTTGGTACTATCAAAAATACATGTACATTCGGTCATCGATTCGTTGACAAACCAGTTTAACTAACATACTGTTTACTGCATTTACGGCATCATGAATGCAAAACATTTATAGAATCTCTACTACTGTGTGTCCCAGTTGGAGTTTATATATATTACTTTCTCAGAACAATTTAAAGCTATATTAACTGAAACTTCACACAATTTGTAAACTGTAATACTTGACTTCTATGAGAGGGTATTTCTGGGGGATCCACAAAAATCATACTATGATGAATCTAATCAGGTCACTGAATCTACAAATTTTATATTATTCATAATTTAAAATCTATATCATTAATAACTTAAAAAGAATGCAAAGAGAGCATCATGGAGTCTGAAACGTAAAGTAACTCAATATTTATGAATTTTAATAAATGAATAAATGAATAACTATATCATTCGTTACTTAGAAAGAAAACAAAGAAAACATTATGGATTCTGAAACGTAAAGTTACCGCATCAGAGATTAAAGCTGTTAGTCCGTACTACAAGGAGATTACAGCGAAATAAACGTGCGTTTATATGTACAGTTTTTACAAACTTGACTACGTTCAATTATCTCAATCACAAAAACAAGTGATCTTATTTGGGCTCAACTACAATGTTAGAATTTGCCAGTTCCAACATTATGATGACGCTGAAACAATTGAATATATAATCTTGAACGCATTTTCCGATTACGATAATGCAAAAATGATTTGCATGCCTCTTTAGAGTTGCAACAATTCGTCAAAACAAATTATTTTGGAGTACTCCCAAATTCTAGCTACATAAGCAATATAACCAGTGACGAAAAATTGGGTATACGATAGTTGGTTGACGACAAGCGCTTTATCATCAAAAATAGATAAATAAGTCAATAAGTCGTATGGGATAGAAGAGATTATATCAAGGAGGATTTAAAACAGTTTAACTCAGAAACTTACATGAGATGTAAAAAATATTTTAGAAGATAAAAAGTGCATACAATATTAATCACTAGGACGCTTAGATGATCAAAACGTTAAATGGATATCTCCTAGACATACGGTAAAACATTGCATCTTCTACATGCTACCTAACATACGTAAAAATAAGAGCGGTGCTATTCAAAATTCTTCAATTTGCCTGCGTTTAGATGTGTTAAGAATATATACATATATAACAAGCACCATCGTTGAATGCTCAGAATTTTCAACGATATGTGTCGCTGCACCATTTCTGCTTACATGATTTGCCTTATCATCCGCTTTTCTACAATTCATGCGGATATTCAGTTGATCACCAGTTTCGCCCGTGTTTTGGGCTTTGCAAACACTTCATGTGCAAAAGTAGATTAAGCTCCTAGATTTACAGTTAAAATTACCTCTCACTGAGTCATGTTATGGTGCTTTTAAATTTCGATGTATTTTGACAATCCATGCAACATAAACATATAATGTCATTGCAGCTACTGTTTAATCTATAAAGTTTTGTTTTAATACTCAATTTCTCACTAAAAACATTTTTTAAATTTTTACCTTTACCATAAACAATTTGATACTAAACAAATAAGCAGTATAAACAAATACATAAACAAATACATACTTATAGCGTTCCTTAAACGCATCAGCATTAACAATAGTAGAAAGAGTGAATTATATTTTGGGCAGCTATACTTATAGCAGACATCAAATAACCACTTACAAACAAACAACCGTCGCCATAATTTCAAGTTTTTAGCAGAATTTTTAAATTTAAAAAGATTTCATTAAAAGTGTGAAAAAGTTATAAAAAAATTGAACAAAGTTATGGGATTCTTCCTGCTAACTTTCTTGTGTTAATGCTTGTAAACAAAAGCATTTTGACTGTGTATTCTACAGTTGATCAAGGTTTCTGCCCAAACTAGTTTTGATCAGAAAACATCCTAACTCTTTGTTGTTTAAATAATTAAAATCTAAAATTATTACATCTGAGTAGATAGTAAAAGGATCACAACAGGCGGTTCACATTATAAATCATTAAAATACATATGTAGTTATCAGAAAGACTCGCCATAAGAAATTAAGCCACGTGCTAAAGCACAATTTCAATTTTTGCAAGCATGCAGTATACACCGAAAGATACCAAAAGTGTTAAGGATAAAGAAGAATCTGTGTGTTAATCTAAGAAATGTGCCAAAATTTGTGAGCAACTATATAAGAAATGAATGGGATAATATCCTCTTCGAAACAAAAATGGTTATGATACGAACTTTAGCAAAATACTGGGCTTACATTCATAACACGTTACATTTCCAGGTTGACAGGAATATTTACGAGTTACTATTACAATCCAAAAGAAAAAAATTCAATTTCCAGTTCGAACAAATATGCATGTCAACAAATTACAATCAGTTGAAATCTATCCTAACAGAGGGTTTGAAAATAGTCCAGTAGGAATGACCTAAATGCACAGAATCTCTTAAGAATTGCTCATATGATAAACTAGTGGTGCTGAACCTAAGCCTATACTTATCACCACAACAACCTGAGTTCAACAGATTACGTTTAATTCAGATTATATAAAGTCTCGCTGATAAAGTTTTCCATTAAGGATACCGGAGAATGCAATAATGAAAAACCATTTTGCCATGAATAAATATGTCGATATACCTCGAACCATCACGACTTTAGCATGCACCAAAAGCTCATTCGTAACACAATGAATACGCTAAAAACTAGCAAAAGTATTATTATGAAAACCGACTAATGCCGCGAAGACGTTATCTGGGATACAGCAGATTATGTAATAAATGCTCAACGGCAATTAACAAGTGATACGTATAAAATAATAGAAGATGATCTAATATAGCATATAAAAAGCTCTGTAAAAACATTTATTGAAGATGTTATAAGTGACCAAACTCTTCAAAAACGATTTATATACGAGAACGCACTATTAGGGAGATTTTATCTTTTCCCATAACGCATAAAATGTGTCTCCTTGCATGGGAAGACCGGTAGCTAGTAATAATGGTGCGATCACAGGGTTGCTTCAAGATACCTGAATTCGATACGCCCGCTAGCATCAAAATTGTGCATTAGATATTCTAAATCTTAATATTTTGGCTAATAGAAATAACCTATATACCGCGGTTTTATTTTTAGAATTATGATAATTTCTGCCAAATATATTAAGTATTATTTTGTGCTCTATTTCTAGCCCATGTGTTTAGCATTTCGAGACCAATGGCTACAATTGTGGCTACTTTGGAGTCACGCGAACCATACGCGAAGCAAACTATTTTTTCTGATTTTATACAGGAACACAAGAATAAATTATGTGATGGCGATCACTGGCTAATGTACAATTTCGTTAAATATTTCGAGCAAAAGAAGTAAGTATGCCAAATGTTGTTTCTTGAATACGTTATACAAGAGTTCACACTTTTAAAATAATTTTACTAATTGACATATGCAATCGTTTTCACTGTAAATTTAGTGATAATCTGGGCATTTATTTGTCTAATAGCTTGCATATTTACACATGTATATATTATTATTAATGTTTAAACAGCACATAAAAGCATGGCTTAATTGGCTGGTTCACTGCAGAAAAAAAGAAAATATAATAAAAGTATCACAAATACGGAAAAGCAGCTTTCCCCATAGCATCCTCCATCCGTAATTTCTTTTTGAATTCGTTGATATTGCTACTGCACACTGTTGACTCTCCAAGCCTATTCCACAGAGATACAACTCGCCGATCAAATTGGACAGCTCGTGATTTTCATATCCTTTCACGTCGCAAGGTTAAACCATGGCCTTGGAGGATATTGGTGAGCGCAAATTAAGACAATCTCGAAGTGGATGATCCAAATCATTAAGAATTTGCCAGACCATACTCATATCGATGTACCGGCGGGTCCACGTGACAGTCTCAAGTCTAAGTGCTTTTAATCGATCAGGGTACGACAAAAATTTCAGTTGCGGTGCTAGCTTGGTAGCTCTATAAAGTACCCTCTCAGAACTAATATGTTCTTTTGAATTTTGAGGATACACATACGGCGTAGCATATTGAAGACGGCTCAACACATGAGCAAAGATTAGCGGACGTAGGGCAAATTGATTGAGTGCAATGAAAGTGCGTCGAAGTAGACCGATGACCCCCTACGCATTTGAACAAGCATGTTCAGTATGTGTGACGGTACTCAAATCACTGTTTATCCACACTCCTAAGTTCTTATATATGTTTCCTTTGTAATCTATTATATTGGTCATTAATAATCCCGCTGATGTCTATTACACTGAAAAGAATTCACTGCATTGCATTGACTTCGAAAGCGCAAGCTACGTTATAGAATTAGCAATTTGTGAATTCTTTCTGCTTTAATCTATATATAGTATGTTTTTCATGCGCATACACTGTATTGCTGCAACTGATGAGGCTTCTCAAAGCCGAAACTGTACGCCGTCTTGCAGTGTAGAAGCATGAAATTCTCAATATTTAGAGAAAAGCAGATAGGTGTAATAGACAGTCCTGGTTGAATCAAACATTTTATTTATATATTAGTCCTGGGAGGATCCCAGGCGGGGGTGCTGTTTCTTTTGTAATCTATTATATTGGCCATTTAGTGATCCCGCTGATGTCTATTACACTGAAAAGAATTCACTGCATTACATTGACTTCGAAAGCGCAAGTTACGTCATGCAATTAGCAAATAGTGAATTCTTTCTGCTTTTATGTATATAGAGTATGTTTTTCGTGTGCATACACTGTATTGCTGTAACTGATGAGGCTTCTCAAAGCCGAAACGGTACGCCGTCTTGCAGTGTAGATGCATGAAATTCTCTATCTATATATAAAAGCAGATAGGTGTAATAGACAGTCCTAGTTGAATTAAACCTTTTGTTTATATATTGGTTTTGCGAGGATCCCAGAAGGTGTGCTGCTTCCTTTGTAATCTATTATATTGGTCATTTTGTGATCCCGCTGATGTCTATTACACTGAAAAGAATTCACTGCATTGCATTGACTTCAAAAGCGCAAGCTACGTCATGGAATTAGAAATTTGTGAATTCTTTCTGCTTTAATCTATATGTAGTATGTTTTTCATGTGCATACACTGTATTGCTGCAACTGATGAGGCTTCTTAAAGCCAAAACGAAACGCCGTCTGGCAGTGTAGAAGCATGAAATTCTCTATATATAGTGAAAAGCAGATAGGTGTAATAGACAGTCCTGGTTGAATCAAACCTTTTATTTATATATTTGTCCGGCGAGGATCCCAGGCGGCGGTGCTGTTTCCTTTGTAATCTATTATATTGCTCATTTAGTGATCCCGCTGATGTCTATAGCTCTGAAAAGAATTCACTGCATTGCATTGAAATCGAAAGCGCAAGCTACGTCATGCAATTAGCAAATAGTGAATTCTTTCTGCTTTCATCGATATTTAGTATGTTTTTCATGTGCATACACTGTATTGCTGCAACTGATGAGGCTTCTCAAAGCCGAAACAGTACTCCGTCTTGCAGCGTAGTAGCATGAAATTCTCTATATATAGAGAAAAGCAGATAGGTGTAATAGACAATTCTGGTTTAATCAAACATTTTATTTATATATTGTTCCTGCGAGGATCTTAGGCGGCGGTGCTGTTTCCTTTGTAATCTATTATATTTGTCATTTTGTGATCCCGCCGATGTCTATTACACTGAAAAGAATTCACTGCATTGCATTGACTTCGAAAGCGCAAGCTACGTTATGGAATTAGCAATTTGTGAATTCTTTCTGCTTTAATCTATATATAGTATGTTTTTCATTTGCATACACTGTATTGCTGCAACTTGATGAGGCTTCTCAAAGCCGAAACGGTACGCCGTCTTGCAGTGTAGAAGCATGAAATTCTCTATATTTAGAGAAAAGCAGATAGGTGTAATGAACTGTCCTGGTTGAATCAAACATTTGATTTATATATTTGTCCTGCGAGGATCCCAGGCGGCGGTGCTGTTTCTTTTGTAATCTATTATATTGGTCATTTAGTGATCTCGCTGATGTCTATTGCACTGAAAAGAATTCACTGCATTGCATTGACTTCGAAAGCGCAAGCTACGTCATGCAATTAGCAAATAGTAAATTCATTCTGCTTTAATCAATATATAGTATGTTTTTCATGTGCATACACTGTATTGCTGCAACTGGTGAGGCTTCTCAAAGCCGAAACGGTACGCCGTCTTGCAGTGTAGAAGCAAATAATTCTCTATATATAGGGAAAATCAGATAGGTGTGATAGACAGTCTTGGTTGAATCAAATCTTTTATTTATATATTGGTTTTGTAGGATCCAAGGCGGCAGTGCTGTTTCCTTTGTAATCTATAATATTGGTCATCTAGTGATCCCGCTGATGTCTATGGCACTGAAAAGAATTCACTGCATTGCATTGACTTCGAAAGCGCATACTACGTCTTGCAATTAGCAAATATTGAATTATTTCTGCTTTAATCTATATACAGTATGTTTTTCATGTGCATTCACTGTATTGCTGCAACTGATAATGCTTCTCAAAGCCGAAACGGTACGCTGTCTTGCAGTGTAGAAGCATGAAATTCTCTATATATAGAGAAAAGCAGATAGGTGTAATAGACAGTCCTGGTTGAATTAAACCTTTTATTTATATATTGGTCCTGAGAGGATCACAGGCTACGGTGCTGTTTCCTTTGTAATCTATTATATTGGTCAAATAGTGATCCCGCTGATATCTATTACACTGAAAAGAATTCACTGCATTGCATTGACTTCGAAAGCGCAAGCTACGTCATGCAATTAGCAAATATTGAATCATTTCCGCTTTAATCTATATATAATATGTTTTTTATGTGCATACACTGTATTGCTGCAACTGATGAGGCTTCTCAAAGCCGAAACGGTACGTTGTCTTGCAGTGTAGAAGCATGAAATTCTCTATATATAGAGAAAAGCAGATAGGTGTAATAGACAGTGTTGTTGAATCAAACCTTTTTTTTATATATTGATCTTGCAAGGATCCCAATCGACGGTGCTGTTTCCTTTGTAATTCATTATAATTGTCATTAATGATCCCGCTGATGTCTATTACACTGAAAAGAATTCACTGCATTGCATTGACTTCGCAAGCGCAAGCTACGTCATGCAATTAGCAAATTGTGAATTCTTTCTGCTTTAATGTAAATAGAGTATGTTTTTCGTGTGCATACACTGTATTGCTGTAACTGATGAGGCTTCTCAAAGCCGAAACGGTACGCCGTCTTGCAGTGTAGAAGCATGAAATTCTCTATATATAGAGAAAAGCAAATAGGTGTCATAGACAGTCCTGGTTGAATTAAACCTTTTATTTATATATTGGTCCTGACGGGATCACAGGCTACGGTGCTGTTTCCTTTGTAATCTATTATATTGGTCATTTAGCGATCCCGCTGATGTCTATTACACTGAAAAGAATTCACTGCATTGCATTGACTTCGAAAGCGCAAGCTACGTTATGGAATTAGCAATTTGTGAATTCTTTCTGCTTTAATCTATATATAGTATGTTTTTCATTTGCATACACTGTATTGCTGCAACTGATGAGGCTTCTCAAAGCCGAAACGGTACGCCGTCTTGCAGTGTAGAAGCATGAAATTCTCAATATATAGAGAAAAGCAAATAGGTGTAATAGACAGTCCTGGTTGAATCAAACCTTTTATTTATATATTGGTCCTGCGAGCATCCCAGGCGGCGGTGCTGTTTCTTTGTAATCTAATTTATTTGTCATTTAGTGATCCTGCTGATGTCTATTACACTGAAAATAATTCAATGCATTGCATTGACTCCGAGAGCGCAAGCTACGTCATGCAATTAGCAAATAGTGAATTCTTTCTGCTTTCATCGATATATAGTATGTTTTTCATGTGCATACACTGTATTGCTGCAACTGATGAGGCTTCTCAAAGCCGAAACGCTACCTTGTTCTTGCAGTGTAGAAGCATGAAATTCTCTATATATAGAGAAAAGCAGATAGGTGTAATAGACAGTCTTGGTTGAATCAAACATTTTATTTATATATTGGTGATTCGAGAATCCCAGGCGGTTGTGCTGTTTCCTTTGTAATATATTATATTGGTCATTTAGTAATCCCGCTGATGTCTATTACACTGAAAATAATTTACTGCATTGCATTAACATTAAAAGCGCAAGCTACTTCATGCAATTAGCAAATTGTGAATTCTTTCTGCTTTAATCTATATATAGTATGTTTTTCATGTGCATACACTGTATTGTTGCAACTGATGAGGCTTCTCATAGCCGAAACGGTACGCCGTATTGCAGTGTAAAAGCATGAAAATCTCTATATTTTGAGAAAAGCAGATAGGTGTAATAGACTGTCCTGAATGAATCAAACATTTTATTTATATATTTGTCCTGCGAGGATCCCAGGCGGCGGTGCTGTTTCCTTTGTTATCTATTATATTGGTCATTTAGTGATCCCGCTGATGTCTATTGCACTTAAAAGAATTCACTGCATTGCATTGACTTCGAAAGCGCAAGCTACGTCATGCAATTAGCAAATAGTGAATTCTGTCTGCTTTCATCGATATTTAGTAAGTTTTTCATGTGCATACACTGTATTGCTGCAACTGATGAGGCTTCTCAAAGCCGAAACGCTTCCTTGTCTTGCAGTGTAGATTCATGAAATTCTCTATATATAGAGAAAAGCAGATAGGTGTAATAGACAGTCTTAGTTGAATCAAACATTTTATTTATATATTGGTCCTGCGAGGATCCAATGCGGCGGCGCTGTTTTCTTTGTAATTTATTATATTGTTCATTTAGTAATCCCGCTTATGTCTTTTACACTGAAAAGAATTCACTGCATTGCATTGACTTCGAAAGCGCATGCTACGTTATGGAATTAGCAATTTGTGAATTCTTTCTGCTTTAATCTATATATAGTATGTTTTTCATTTGCATAAACTGTATTGCTGCAACTGATGAGGCTTCTCAAAGGCGAAACGGTACGCAGTCTTGCAGTGTAGAAGCATGAAAGTCTCTATATAAAGAGAAAAGCAGATAGGTGTAATAGACAGTCCTGGTTGAATCAAACCTTTTATTTATATATTGGTCCTGCGAGCATCCCAGGCGGCAGTTCTGTTTCTTGGTAATCTATTATATTGGTCATTTAGTAATCCCGCTGATGTCTATTACAATGAACAGAATTCATTGCATTGCATTGACTTCGAAAGCGCAAGCTACGTTATACAATTTGCAAATAGTTAATTATTTCTGCTTTAATCATTATATAGTATTTTTTTCATGTGCATACACTGTATTGCTGCAACTGATGAGGCTTCTCAATGGCGAAACGGTTCGCCGTCTTGCAGTTTAGAAGCATGAAATTCTCTATATTTAGAGAAAAGCAAATAGGTGTAATAGACAGTCCTTGTTGAATCAAACATTTTATTTATATATTGGTCCAGCGAGAATCTCAGGCGGCGGTGCTGTTTCTATTGTAATCTATTATATTGGTCATTTAGTGATCCCGCTGATGTCTGTTACACTGAAAAGAATTCACTGCATTGCATTGACTTCGCAAGCGCAAGCTACGTCATGCAATTAGCAAATTGTGAATTCTTTCTGCTTTAATGTAAATAGAGTATGTTTTTCGTGTGCATACACAGTATTGCTGTAACTGATGAGGCTTCTCAAAGCCGAAACGGTACGCCGTTTTGCAGTGTAGAAGCATGAAATTCTCTATCTATAGAGAAAAGCAGATAGGTGTCATAGACAGTCCTGGTTGAATTAAACCTTTTATTTATATTTTGGTCCTGAGAGGATCACAGGCTACGGTGCTGTTTCCTTTGTAATCTATTATATTTGTCAAATAGTGATCCCGCTGATATCTATTACACTGAAAAGAATTCACTGCATTGCATTGACTTCAAAAGCGCAAGCTACGTCATGCAATTAGCAAATATTGAATCATTTCCGCTTTAATCTGTATATAGTATGTTTTTCATGTGCATACACTGTATTGCTGCAACTGATGAGGCTTCTCAAAGCACAAACGGTACGCCGTCTTGCAGTGTAGAAGCATGAAATTCTCTATATATAGAGAAAAGCAGATAGGTGTAATAGTCAGTGTTGTTGAATCAAACCTTTTTTTTATATATTGATCTTGCAAGGATCCCAAGCGATGGTGCTGTTTCTTTTGTAATCTTTTATAATTGTCATTAATGATCCCGCTGATGTCTATTACACTGAAAAGAATTCACTGCATTGCATTGACTTCGAAAGCGCAATCTACGTCATGCAATTAGCAAATAGTGAATTCTTTTTGCTTTCATCGATATATAGTATGTTTTTCATGTGCATACACTGTATTGCTGCAACTGATGAGGCTTCTCAAAGCCGAAACGGTACGCCGTCTTGCAGTGTAGAAGCATGAAATTCTCTATATATAGAGAAAAGCAAATAGGTGTAATAGACAGTCTTGGTTGAATCAAACCTTTTATTTATATATTGGTCCTGCGAGGATCCCAGGCGGCGGTGCTTTTTTTAGTTGTAATCTAATATATTTGTCATTTAGTGATCTCGCTGATGTCTATTACACTGAAAAAAATTCAGTGCATTGCATTGACTTCGAAAGCGCAAGCTACGTTATGGAATTAGCAATTTGTGAATTCTTTCTGCTTTAATCTATATATAGTATGTTTTTCATTTGCATACACTGTATTGCTGCAACTGATGAGGCTTCTCAAAGCCGAAACGGTACGCCGTCTTGCAGTGTAGAAGCATGAAATTCTCAATATATAGAGAAAAGCAAATAGGTGTAATAGACAGTCCTGGTTGAATCAAACCTTTTATTTATATATTGGTCCTGCGAGCATCCCACGCGGCGGTGCTGTTTCTTTGTAATCTATTATATTGGTCATTTAGTGATCCCGCTGATGTCTATTACACTGAAAATAATTCAATGCATTGCATTGACTTCGAGAGCGCAAGCTACGGTATGCAATTTGCAAATAGTGAATTATTTCTGCTTCTATCAATATATAGTATGTTTTTCATGTGCATACACTGTATTGCTGCAACTGATGAGGCTTCTCAAAGCCGAAACGCTACCTTGTCTTGCAGTGTAGAAGCATGAAATTCTCTATATATAGAGAAAAGCAGATGGGTGTAATAGACAGTCTTGTTTGAATCAAACATTTTATTTATATATTGGTCCTGCGAGGATCCCATGCGGCGGCGCTGTTTTCTTTGTAATCTATTATATTGGTCATTTAGTGATCCCGCTGATGTCTATTACACTAAAAAGAATTCACTGCATTGCATTGACTTCGAAAGCGCAAGCTACGTTATGGAATTAGCAATTTGTGAATTCTTTCTGCTTTTATCTATATATAGTATGTTTTTCATTTGCATACACTGTATTGCTGCAACTGATGAGGCCTCTCAAAGCCGAAACGGTACGCATTCTTGCAGTGTAGAAGCATGAAATTCTCTATATATAGAGAAAAGCAGATAGGTGTAATAGACAGTCCTGGTTGAATCAAACCTTTTATTTATATATTGGTCCTGCGAGCATCCCAGGCGGCGGTGCTGTTACTTTGTAATCTATTATATTGGTCATTTAGTGATCCCGCTGATGTCTATTACAATGGACAGAATTTACTGCATTGCATTGACTTCGAAAGCGCAAGCTATTTATGCAATTTGCAAATAGTTCATTATTTCTGCTTTAATCATTATATAGTATGTTTTTCATGTGCATACACTGTATTGCTGCAACTGATGAGGCTTCTCAAAGCCGAAACGGTACGCCGTCTTGCAGTGTAGAAGCATAAAATTCTCTATATATAGAGAAAAGCAGATAGGTGTAAAAGGAATGTCCTAGTTGAATCAACCCTTTTATTTATATATTGGTCCTTCGAGGATCCCAGGCGGTTGTGCTGTTTCCTTTGTAATATATTATATTGGTCATTTAGTAATCCCGCTGATGTCTATTACACTGAAAATAATTTACTGCATTGCATTAACATTAAAAGCGCAAGCTACTTCATGCAATTAGCAAATTATGAATTCTTTCTGCTTTAATCTATATATAGTATGTTTTTCATGTGCATACACTGTATTGTTGCAACTGATGAGGCTTCTCATAGCCGAAACGGTACGCCGTATTGCAGTGTAAAAGCATGAAAATCTCTATATTTTGAGAAAAGCAGATAGGTGTAATAGACTGTCCTGAATGAATCAAACATTTTATTTATATATTTGTCCTGCGAGGATCCCAGGCGGCGGTGCTGTTTCCTTTGTTATCTATTATATTGGTCATTTAGTGATCCCGCTGATGTCTATTGCACTTAAAAGAATTCACTGCATTGCATTGACTTCGAAAGCGCAAGCTACGTCATGCAATTAGCAAATAGTGAATTCTGTCTGCTTTCATCGATTTTTAGTAAGTTTTTCATGTGCATACACTGTATTGCTGCAACTGATGAGGCTTCTCAAAGCCGAAACGCTTCCTTGTCTTGCAGTGTAGATTCATGAAATTCTCTATATATAGAGAAAAGCAGATAAGTGTAATAGACAGTCTTAGTTGAATCAAACATTTTATTTATATATTGGTCCTGCGAGGATCCAATGCGGCGGCGCTGTTTTCTTTGTAATTTATTATATTGGTCATTTAGTAATCCCGCTTATGTCTTTTACACTGAAAAGAATTCACTGCATTGCATTGACTTCGAAAGCGCAAGCTACGTTATGGAATTAGCAATTTGTAAATTCTTTCTGCTTTAATCTATATATGGTATGTTTTTCATTTGCATAAACTGTATTGCTGCAACTGATGAGGCTTCTCAAAGGCGAAACGGTACGCAGTCTTGCAGTGTAGAAGCATGAAAGTCTCTATATAAAGAGAAAAGCAGATAGGTGTAATAGACAGTCCTGGTTGAATCAAACCTTTTATTTATATATTGGTCCTGCGAGCATCCCAGGCGGCGGTTCTGTTTCTTTGTAATCTATTATATTGGTCATTTAGTGATCCCGCTGATGTCTATTACAATGAACAGAATTCACTGCATTGCATTGACTTCGAAAGCGCAAGCTACTTTATACAATTTGCAAATAGTTAATTATTTCTGCTTTAATCATTATATAGTATTTTTTTCATGTGCATACACTGTATTGCTGCAACTGATGAGGCTTCTCAATGGCGAAACGGTTCGCCGTCTTGCAGTTTAGAAGCATGAAATTCTCTATATTTAGAGAAAAGCAGATAGGTGTAATAGACAGTCCTTATTGAATCAAACATTTTTTTTATATATTGGTTCAGCGAGGATCTTAGGCGGCGGTGCTGTTTCTATTGTAATCTATTATATTGGTCATTTAGTGATCCCGCTGATGTCTGTTACACTGAAAAGAATTCACTGCATTGCATTGACTTCGCAAGCGCAAGCTACGTCATGCAATTAGCAAATTGTGAATTCTTTCTGCTTTAATGTAAATAGAGTATGTTTTTCGTGTGCATACACAGTATTGCTGTAACTGATGAGGCTTCTCAAAGCCGAAACGGTACGCCGTTTTGCAGTGTAGAAGCATGAAATTCTCTATCTATAGAGAAAAG
The DNA here is from genome assembly GCA_012934845.2 of Pomphorhynchus laevis. Lineage (NCBI taxonomy): Eukaryota > Metazoa > Acanthocephala > Palaeacanthocephala > Echinorhynchida > Pomphorhynchidae > Pomphorhynchus > Pomphorhynchus laevis. The sequence goes on along the minus strand of WNNJ02000975.1, from coordinate 3,328 downwards.
CAGATAGGTGTCATAGACAGTCCTGGTTGAATTAAACCTTTTATTTATATTTTGGTCCTGAGAGGATCACAGGCTACGGTGCTGTTTCCTTTGTAATCTATTATATTTGTCAAATAGTGATCCCGCTGATATCTATTACACTGAAAAGAATTCACTGCATTGCATTGACTTCGAAAGCGCAAGCTACGTTATAGAATTAGCAATTTGTGAATTCTTATTGCTTTCATCGATATATAGTATGTTTTTCATGTGCATACACTGTATTGCTGCAACTGATGAGGCTTCTCAAAGCCGAAACGGTACGCCGTCTTGCAGTGTAGAAGCATGAAATTCTCTATATATAGAGAAAAGCAAATAGGTGTAATAGACAGTCTTGGTTGAATCAAACCTTTTATTTATATATTGGTCCTGCGAGGATCCCAGGCGGCGGTGCTTTTTTTATTTGTAATCTTATATATTTGTCATTTAGTGATCTCGCTGATGTCTATTACACTGAAAAAAATTCACTGCATTGCATTGACTTCGAAAGCGCAAGCTACGTTATGGAATTAGCAATTTGTGAATTCTTTCTGCTTTAATCTATATATAGTATGTTTTTCATTTGCATACACTGTATTGCTACAACTGATGAGGCTTCTCAAAGCCGAAAGGGTACGCTGTCTTGCAGTGTAGAAGCATGAAATTCTCAATATATAGAGAAAAGCAAATAGGTGTAATAGACAGTCCTGGTTGAATCAAACCTTTTATTTATATATTGGTCCTGCGAGCATCCCAGGCGGCGGTGCTGTTTCTTTGTAATCTATTATATTGGTCATTTAGTGATCCCGCTGATGTCTATTACACTGAAAATAATTCAATGCATTGCATTGACTTCGAGAGCGCAAACTACGGTATGCAATTTGCAAATAGTGAATTATTTCTGCTTCTATCAATATATAGTATGTTTTTCATGTGCATACACTGTATTGCTGCAACTGATGAGGCTTCTTAAAGCCGAAACGCTACCTTGTCTTGCAGTGTAGAAGCATGAAATTCTCTATATATAGAGAAAAGCAGATGGGTGTAATAGACAGTCTTGTTTGAATCAAACCTTTTATTTATATATTGGTCCTGCGAGCATCCCAGCCGGCGGTGCTGTTACTTTGTAATCTATTATATTGGTCATTTAGTGATCCCGCTGATGTCTATTACAATGGACAGAATTTACTGCATTGCATTGACTTCGAAAGCGCAAGCTATTTATGCAATTTGCAAATAGTTCATTATTTCTGCTTTAATCAATATATAGTATGTTTTTCATGTGCATACACTGTATTGCTGCAACTGATGAGGCTTCTCAAAGCCGAAACGGTACGCCGTCTTGCAGTGTAGAAGCATAAAATTCTCTATATATAGAGAAAAGCAGATAGGTGTAAAAGGAATGTCCTAGTTGAATCAACCCTTTTATTTATATATTGGTCCTTCGAGGATCCCAGGCGGTTGTGCTGTTTCCTTTGTAATATATTATATTGGTCATTTAGTAATCCCGCTGATGTCTATTACACTGAAAATAATTTACTGCATTGCATTAACATTAAAAGCGCAAGCTACTTCATGCAATTAGCAAATTATGAATTCTTTCTGCTTTAATCTATATATAGTATGTTTTTCATGTGCATACACTGTATTGTTGCAACTGATGAGGCTTCTCATAGCCGAAACGGTACGCCGTATTGCAGTGTAAAAGCATGAAAATCTCTATATTTTGAGAAAAGCAGATAGGTGTAATAGACTGTCCTGAATGAATCAAACATTTTATTTATATATTTGTCCTGCGAGGATCCCAGGCGGCGGTGCTGTTTCCTTTGTTATCTATTATATTGGTCATTTAGTGATCCCGCTGATGTCTATTGCACTTAAAAGAATTCACTGCATTGCATTGACTTCGAAAGCGCAAGCTACGTCATGCAATTAGCAAATAGTGAATTCTGTCTGCTTTCATCGATATTTAGTAAGTTTTTCATGTGCATACACTGTATTGCTGCAACTGATGAGGCTTCTCAAAGCCGAAACGCTTCCTTGTCTTGCAGTGTAGATTCATGAAATTCTCTATATATAGAGAAAAGCAGATAAGTGTAATAGACAGTCTTAGTTGAATCAAACATTTTATTTATATATTGGTCCTGCGAGGATCCAATGCGGCGGCGCTGTTTTCTTTGTAATTTATTATATTGGTCATTTAGTAATCCCGCTTATGTCTTTTACACTGAAAAGAATTCACTGCATTGCATTGACTTCGAAAGCGCAAGCTACGTTATGGAATTAGCAATTTGTAAATTCTTTCTGCTTTAATCTATATATGGTATGTTTTTCATTTGCATAAACTGTATTGCTGCAACTGATGAGGCTTCTCAAAGGCGAAACGGTACGCAGTCTTGCAGTGTAGAAGCATGAAAGTCTCTATATAAAGAGAAAAGCAGATAGGTGTAATAGACAGTCCTGGTTGAATCAAACCTTTTATTTATATATTGGTCCTGCGAGCATCCCAGGCGGCGGTTCTGTTTCTTTGTAATCTATTATATTGGTCATTTAGTGATCCCGCTGATGTCTATTACAATGAACAGAATTCACTGCATTGCATTGACTTCGAAAGCGCAAGCTACTTTATACAATTTGCAAATAGTTAATTATTTCTGCTTTAATCATTATATAGTATTTTTTTCATGTGCATACACTGTATTGCTGCAACTGATGAGGCTTCTCAATGGCGAAACGGTTCGCCGTCTTGCAGTTTAGAAGCATGAAATTCTCTATATTTAGAGAAAAGCAGATAGGTGTAATAGACAGTCCTTGTTGAATCAAACATTTTATTTATATATTAGTCCAGCGAGGATCTTAGGCGGCGGTGCTGTTTCTATTGTAATCTATTATATTGGTCATTTAGTGATCCCGCTGATGTCTGTTACACTGAAAAGAATTCACTGCATTGCATTGACTTCGCAAGCGCAAGCTACGTCATGCAATTAGCAAATTGTGAATTCTTTCTGCTTTAATGTAAATAGAGTATGTTTTTCGTGTGCATACACAGTATTGCTGTAACTGATGAGGCTTCTCAAAGCCGAAACGGTACGCCGTTTTGCAGTGTAGAAGCATGAAATTCTCTATCTATAGAGAAAAGCAGATAGGTGTCATAGACAGTCCTGGTTGAATTAAACCTTTTATTTATATTTTGGTCCTGAGAGGATCACAGGCTACGGTGCTGTTTCCTTTGTAATCTATTATATTTGTCAAATAGTGATCCCGCTGATATCTATTACACTGAAAAGAATTCACTGCATTGCATTGACTT